>PVIU01016284.1:0-45479 GCA_004026605.1 Ondatra zibethicus | reverse complement strand
ACATTGTTTTGTTTTATTTTTTCCATTCAAGAACATAATTAAAGAAATAAAATTTTTTTTCCTTTCTTCCCCTTCTCCCGGTCCCCTCCCACTACCCCCCCACCCCTCCTCCCTCCCCCTTCTTCCTTGAAAGAGGGCATGGTGCCCTGCCCTGTTGGAAGTCCAAGGCCCACCCCCATCCCTCCTGGCCTAGGAAGGATAAAATTGTCTCTTTTAAAAATAAAAACTCACTAATAAATATATTTGACCTCCATATGTGGTAAGAATTTGGTTGGCTTTAAAAGCTTACATTGTACAATTCCTGTTATATATTTCAACAACCTCCTTTTAGTTGAGCCCATCAGAGGACGTATATAAATCTTTTGCCCTATTGGAAAAGAAGACATGGAAATTGAAGAGAAATTCATGGGCGATATCACAAGTCAGACCACAAAGGGAACAAAGTCTCTGATGTTGTGGTGGTTTGAAAGAAAATGGTCGCCAAAGGGATTGGCACTATTAGGAGGTTGAGATATGACCTTTTCGGAGTAGGTGTGGCTTTGTTGAAGGAAGTGTACACTGTGGAGGTGGACTTTGAGGTTTCCTATGCTCAAGATGCTGCCTAGTGTTTCTGTTTATTTCCTGTCGCCTTTAGATCAAGATGTACGACTCTGCTACTTCTCCAGAACCATGTCTGCCTGCACATCACCATGTGTCACTATGATGACAATAGATTAACTGTAAGCCATCACCTCAAATAAATATTTACCTTTATAAGAGTTGCCATGGTCATGATGTCTCTTCATAGCAATCAAAACCCTAAATAAAACACATGCTATTTAAAAATGAAATAAAAATAGACTTATTTTGTAGCTAGGAATTGGTGGCTTGCCATCAGAACAAAATTCTTTTCCAGCCCAGCAACCTTACCAATATATATGAATGGCTATAGACATATCTATGTATTGATATATAGTGCTTCCTAATGGGTTACCTCTACCTTGAACATTAGCCAGTATCAAATGCCTTGGGAAAAGCTTTATTTTTCAGTTGTTCTTATCAACAGCAAAAAGGCAAATAATTCATTTTGTCATAGGACCAAGCAGATCTTTGTAAGAATCAAAATTAGTGATCAAACATAAATTGATCAGACTCTCAGGAACCAGTGGAATAAAATATAGAAATCATGGGATTTGAGGCAAATAGACCTGAATTTAAATTGAGCGTCTCTCTGCAGATAATCAGTTGCATGACTTTAGGCAAATGCCTAAACTTTCTTATGCCTCTGTTTTATCTTGAATAGTGGAAAATGTTACAGAGAGTAGCAAAGACTGCAGTAACAGTCAGCAGTTGTGAGAAACGTTACCTTAAGAAACTATTTCTCTAGTACATTATTAGGTTTTGAGACAGGGTGTCCAGACCTTTTTCAAAATCTCTGTGTAGCCAAGAATGTCCTGAAATTCCTTACCCTGATGCTTCTGACACCCAAGTGCTCAGACTGAAGGTATACACAACCATGCATGGCTTAGAGAATTCTTACAGTTTTTGGGGGCCACCTGAAGTACCTCTCTGGGAACGGAAATCTTGATGTTCTGAGTGTGAGTCTTAGCCTTCAAAAGGTGAGCTATGTCTCCAGTCCTAAAGTACCTCTCTAAAGCTTATTTACAATCATCGGGGTAATGATTGTTAGCCCTTCTGAAAACAAAACCTTGAACTTTCATTAGCATAATGTAATCATTATTTCTTTTTCACTTCATGTTTGGATGTTGGTGAGAGGGTATCCAGAGCTGCTCTCCAACAAATGATGGCTCTTAATACCTTGTGATGTTATTTTCAATATTGATCTTTGAAGTCTCAGTGAAAGGAAAAAGAAACAATGCTTTATTACAAAAGAATTTTATTACCAATTCTAGAATTAGTGTGTTAAAATTTTGTACACATTCCATTAACCAGATCCAGTCACATAATTCCAAAACAACTGTAACTGAGATTGGAACATGTAAGTCTCTTGAGTATAAAAGGGAAAATGGAATGGATTGACATATAAATATTCTCTGCAAAAACATTCTTTCATATAAAGGCATAAGGCAATTTTGGAAGCTTAGATCCTATCCATGTCAGTTTTACTTGTAATTTCACAAGTATATATGTTTTCAGGAAAATATTTTTGATGTGTGTGCAGGCATTCATGTGTGCAAATATAAGTGGATTTAAGAGTACATCTGTGCATGTAGAGCATGTGTTTATGTCATTATGTGAGTACATAGGCATGCAGGTGCACGTTTGCACATGCACATTTGAATAGAGGAAAAATGCTTCCCACTTTGACTCTCCACCTTATCTTTTCAGACAGGGTCTCTCACCAAATCCAACACTTGTTGGCTGGCTAGAATGACTGATAAGAATGTTCTAGATATCTGCCTTTATTTGTTCCCCTAGTGTTGCAATGAGAGGGTCCCTTTGTTTGTTTTTCCTGGCTGCCTGGCTAGCTTACACCCGAAATAACCACACAGAAACTGTATTAATTAAATTACTGCTTGGCCCATTAGCTCTAGCCTCTTATTGGCTAACTTTCATATTAGTTTAACCCATTTCTGTCAATCTGTGTATCACTACGAGGTCATGACCTACCAGAAAAGTTTCAGCACATCTGATTCTGACTGCTCCATGGCATCTCACTCTCTGATCTGCTTCCCAGCATTCAGTTCTGTCTTCTCCACCTACCTATGTTCTGCCCTATCAGACCCAAAGCAGTTTCTTTATTCATTAGCCAATGAAAGCAACACATGAACAGAAGAACCTCCTACACCACCCTAGTACTATATTAGTGGGGACACACACACCTACATCCAGATTTTCAATGGGTGCTGGGGTTCCAAACTCAGGTCCTTATGATTGGGTGATGGACACTGCACACTGAGACACCTCACCAGTCCCCAACATTTTTACATTTTTTTGGTTTTGTTCTTTTTTTATTCCTTTTATTGAGCTAAATATTTTTCTTCACTCCCCTCCCTCCCTCCACCCTCCCCTTCTGCCCTCTCCCAAGAACCCCATGCTCCCAATTTACTCAAGAGATCTTGTCTTTCTCTACTTCCCATGTAGATTAGATCATTTTTACACTTTTATATAACTTATTTCCCAGAAAACACATCTTAAACAGCCTTTAAAACCAGTGGTTCTCAACCCATGGGTCATGACCTTATTACTTTAAGACAATTATTTTATTATCTCTATATACTGGCTGGATTTGTGTGCCAATTTGACACAAGCTAGACTTATCAGAGGAAGGAGCCTCAGTTGAGGAAATACCTTCATGAGATCCAGTTGTGAGTTATTGTCTCGTTTAGTGATCAGTGAGGGAGAGTCCAGCCCATGGTAGGTGGGGCCATTCCTGGGCTGTTGGTCCTGGGTTATATAAGAGGGGGTGGGGTGGGGGAAGGTGGGAGGAGTTGGAGGAGGGGAGGGAGAGGGATCTGAAATTGGTATATAAAATATAGAAGATTGTTTTAAAAATAAATAAAATAAACAAGGTAGGTTGAGCAAGCCATGGGAAGCAAGTCAGTAAGCAGCCTCCTCCATGACCTCTGCATCAGCTCTTGCCTCCAGGATCCTGCCCTGTTTGAGTTCCTGTCCTGACTTCCTTCAATATGAACAGTAATATGGAAGTGTAAGCCAAATTAAGCCCTTTCTTCCCCAACTGTTTTTGATGGACCAAGTCCAGTGGCCTGAAACTCAACCAGGCACAGTTGAGGTTCTCATCTCTCCAGTTCAGGAAACAGACTTTCCATAGTCACAGTTGCTCCATACACTTATACATAGTATGCAGGAAGAATACTACAAGATCAGTACATAGTGAATATGAGTTTTTAATTAATATATTTACTTTTTAAAACAATCTTTCCTAATTATATATACCAATCAAAGTTCCCACAGCCTTCCCTCCTCCCATCTCCTCCACCTTCTTCCCCACCCCACCCCAAAGCACATTGCTTTGAGGAAGGTCCAAGACCCTCCTTACTATATCTAGACTGAGCAAGGAATCCGTCCAAAAAGAATGGATTCCCAAAAACCCAGTACAAGCAGTAGGGATAAGTCCTGTGTCACTACCAGTGGCCCCACAGACTGCCCCACCCATACAACTGTCACACACATTCAGAGGACCTACATAATATGGCTAGATAGGGAAGATCTCTAGCAACTGAAAATAAGATATGACGCAGAACATGCCTCATAGTATTTCCTAGGAAGTGCTACTATAGACAGACTTCTTCATTATCAGCTTGTAGCTTAATCAAGAAGGATGTTGCTTTTTGTTCAAATGATCTAAAAGTATTTCTCTCTTCATTTTAATATGTCATAAAATCTAAAGATGGAGATTAGCATATGACAAGATGCAGGATACAGAATGTTCAGTTTTCAATGAGGAAAATGAAGAGGTTTGAGCTAACACAAGCACCAGAAATGCCCTTCTTCAGCAAGGAGCATTTAGATAAGAGTGTTGTGAGGAGGCAAGAGAGTCTCCTTAACAATCAAGGGAAAGACACTCTACATATAAAGAAACCCTTAAGATTTCTTTGCATAATGTTCTGTGGATCCTGAGAGAAAAATTCTTCCCAATATACACATATACAAAAATAACTTCTATAAATAAGTTTTAATGAATAAACGACTAAAGAATAAGTAAGATGAGGGAGGTGCCATCCATATAGAAGACAAAAAGAGCAAAAAAAACAAGAGTGAGATAAGAAAAGATAAGTAGCATTTATTTTTTTAGGTGCTAAGAAATTTTTTTTAATTTACACATACTGCTTGTGGAACTTGAAAACTTCTTAAAAATTGTTCAGTGATCCTATTATGCAGTTCATATAGTAATGACAATCCACAAACCTTTTTTACCCGAGTTCTACAGGAGTATTAAAGTCATACTTTATCTTCAAGGTCAATTTTATTAGGTTAGTTTAAAAGAAGTTTGAATAAACAAAGTCAAAGAGCAAAACTTCCACACAACATCAGTCAAACTCTACTGACTGTCAAGAAAGACCGATTAATCTGTTTTCCTTGTTTTCACTAAGGCCATCTATTGTAAGAAAGCCTATTTTCAGGATATGGCCAGTTACATAACAAATAGATTACAATTTACTAGATGGTCTCTTTTTAATATCGCATGTCCCAAATTGTGTATTAATGTACTCTTAGACCAAGAGATCATCCTTCTCAGAAAGCTACATTGGCAAAAGAGAAAAGGCTATGTTCAAGGGTACTCATGTAGCATTATTTATAACAGCAAAAGATTGATCAGACTGAAAGCATTCACAAACAAGCTACTGCTTGAATAAATTAAAACATTTATATAAAGTGAACAAACATGTATATAGAATATTAATGTTTATCTAAGAAAGGAAACATTTTATCACACAAGAAGTCAAAGAAGATGTCAAAGATGACAGAAGTTATATCCAAACACTCAGGAACTAACTGAAAGAAGATTCTTTTGAGCAAAGATAGAAAAATTAGGAGACAAGTGAGAATAGGTTAAAATGTGAGAAATATGGTCAGACCCATGAATTCACAGTGAAAATTTAGAAATAGTCACTGTTCATCATTGGAAGATTCTAGGAAAGTAAGATGAGCTAATTTATATATTTGAAGTAAAACAAAAAAATGGAGCCAAACATAAAATAAGGTCTAATCTACCTCAGGACTTTTCTATAACTTCAACAAAACACCATGGCCAAGGCAAATTATAAAAGAAAGTATTTATTGTAATTTGGTGGCTCATAGTTCTAGTGGGTTAGAGTCCATAACTATCATGGCAGGAAGCATAGCAGCATGGTAAACAGGGATGGTGCTAGAGCAGTAACTGAGAGCTAATATCTTGAGACAATAACAACTAGGCAGAGAGAGAAAGCTAACTGGGAATGCCATGGGCTTTTGAAACCTCAAACCCCACCCCCAGTGAAACACAGCCTAATCCTACCCAAACAAATGGTTCTACCAACTGAAAACCAAACATTCAAATTATATGAGTCTATGAGAGGCCATTCCAATTCAAACCACAACAAAAGAAGAAAGTAATGAGAAGGATAAAAAAACAAACAAAACCTGTATGTTACTATACCTGGACTAACAGCTTTTATTTGCATAATTAATGTACACAATTTTAAAATGTTAAATACAAATAAGCCAATCCCTTACTTGTTGAATATAAAATGAAGCATTGACTTTGGTTCTTATATGTAACCATTTTTTTAAAGTTTAAATAAATTATACTTATAAATACAGTATATTGTGACAGTTTTTACACATGGAAAAAGTCATACTGATGAAATCAAAACAATTATCATTGACCTTCCTTAATTTTTATTCTTAGAACCTTCAACTTCTTATTTTCATCACATATACAATGAGTTACTGTAAACTCTAGCCACCCTATATGCTGATATTATCACGGACGTTGTATTCAAAACCCTCAGGCACCTACTTAAAATTTCAATTGCCCAAAGATAAAAATACTGGAGCATCAATTAGAATGAATTGAATGACTTAAAATATATGAAATGTGTTAAAAATTTCTCATAGTGCAAGCTAGAAACATCCAAAAGTTAAGAAAAATGGAAAATGTTGAAATGAATAAAATACGTATGGATTTATCATAGTCTTTTTTACCATTTATTACCATAACATGAATTTAAATATAGCATAAAATTTGAACATTAAAATAAATGCACAGAAACAAACACATGCCATACATGATGCCATATCTAATTGAAATAAATATAAAAATATAAAGACATGCATTAAATCATAAATTTGTAAATTAGCTATAGTATATAATATGCTACTGCAATAATTTCATACCCACTTCCAATTCCTATTGAAGAGAATTGACATGTTCTGGTTATCTGCTTAAAATGTTTTGTGTCATTCTTCCTTCTGTGTGAGCAGTTCATTTTTCTGAGTATCACAAGAAACAAGAGAGATTGCGTTATCTCCATTTTTTTTACCATAAATAGTACATATAATATAAAAAGATAATATAAAAGATATGTAAGTTGATCATGCTGTTGACAAGGTTTCTAGAAAACAGGAGGCTGCTTTTGTTAAACTGAAAGTTGTATGTGGCAATCAGAAGCAGCAAAGAATGGACCCCAGAGAACTCTGAACAGTCTCACTGCTCATAACTGAACTATTTGCCATGATCTCTCACCAGTCACCAGGTGCAACCATGATCATCAAGTAGGACACCTAGCTGTGACTTAGTACCCTCAGTGTTGAAGATGCCAAGTTAAGGGCCAGTATTGAAAATGCCAAGTTTGGGGCTTACCTTTGTAGTACCTATTGAAAGGGGCATAATTAACAATGAGAAAGGTACTAGGAAAAATAAATTGGTTCAATATGAGAAACAGACATACTTTCATCAATAGACATAGAACTAAGTAAGATTTATTTATACATTACATTTCCATAAAAGAAGAATGGCCATAAGAAATACTTTGCAGTATGAGCCAGGACAGTGTAGAGTTAAGTGCAGTTGCAGAGAAAAAGATATGGAGGTAGTAAATGTTATAGATCCTGGTGGACTTTCAATTCAAGACTGTAAAATTGCAACAGATAACAACCATTATAAATTCTATCCACCTCCTAGTTGTCCTCCAGGCAATTATCAGCAGAATTACCAGAACAGTGAGAGTGAAAAAGGAATAGGTACTGCATAACATACCAAAGGCCAGGCCCAAAAGTTATATACCTCTCACAGATTAAGGTCCCCCACTCTGTGACAAGCTAAGGCCATCTGGCCATCCACCACAGTACCCCAGTGCTCCTGTATAACAAAAAGTGATGAAGGATACTGATATCTGTCATACAAACATATGAAGTAGGTGAGTGAGACAGAATATGCATGGATATTGTAGATCACTGTTCTTCGGGGGCCCTTCTGGCTCATCACTGTCAGCTGAAAAGTGAAGAAATGAAAAATATGAGGAAAATAAGCATGAGAGCCAAGCTTTGCAGCCACCTTGAACACTGATACTATTGAAATTTCA
Source organism: Ondatra zibethicus (assembly GCA_004026605.1). NCBI lineage: Eukaryota > Metazoa > Chordata > Mammalia > Rodentia > Cricetidae > Ondatra > Ondatra zibethicus. The sequence goes on along the minus strand of PVIU01016284.1, from coordinate 37,452 downwards.
ATTACCAATACAGATACATAGAAATCCTTAAACCATAAAGTAGTCAAGGGACAAATGCAGCCAAATAAACAGTCCAAAAATTACACACACACACACACACACACACACACACACACACAGAGAGAGAGAGAGAGAGAGAGAGAGAGAGAGAGAGAGAGAGAGAGAGAGAGAGAGAGAGATTGAACAGGGCAAAAGTAAGTTAGCATCATCCATCATCCAGTCCCAACAAGAGAAAAGTGTCCATGAAATGTTTGCTTATAGACAGAAGATAGACAGAAGGAATTATACGAAATATCTGAAAAATAATAGAAATATAGTAAAAAGTTGAATAAGCAACACATAATTAAATGATTAAAGATTTATAAAGTTTCTTTTTTTAAAGATTTAAGATTTATTTATTTATTTATTATGTATACAGTGTTCTGTCTGTATGTATGTCTGCAGGTCAGAAGAGGGCAGCAGATCTCATTACAGATGGTTGTGAGCAACCATGTGGTTGCTGGGAATTGAACTCAGGACCTCTGGAAGAGCAGACAGTGCTCTTAACCTCTGAGCCATCTCTCCAGCCCAAGATTTATAAAGTTTCATAGAAAATAAATTTGTTCAATACTGAAGTATTCCAAGAGTGAAGCATTAATACAATGCCTGTGAATCTTTTGTAGCCAGTACTGTGCTGCATGATAGGAAGATAGAAAACACAATCCCCGATGTATGGCATCAGAATAAAACAATAGGCAGGTAAATAACCCGCAAAATGTGAGAATGCATGTGTATATCAAACAATGGCAACTCAAGGGGATCTTGTCTTTCACAGTCCCAGCAGGAATTGTTGTCATGAGCAGACTCACCATTATACAGAACAAGAATCTGAAACATATCTGTGTTAGCAACGAACCAACTCTTGAATAACTCATATGTGGTTCAACGAGAAATGAAATCCAGGCTATGAGACTGCAGCTCCTATGATAGGTTAGGAAGGAAAACATGTAAAATATCAGGGGAATAGTGGAGATTTCAGCATTTCTGCTACGAAAGGCATTTCTGAGTTCCTGACATGTATGCTTAGCAATATGGAGTTAGAGAGACCAAATTCTATTCATGTTTGTGAAAAGTGACCTTCCAACGAGTAGACAAGGTTAGAAAGCATGTAGAGAATAGTAAGGAGGAAGGTTATCTAAGCAATGGGCCACATACCAAGAAGATGATTGAAATTCATTTCCAAAGTCAGTTCAGAAAATGCTCACTAATCAGTCTTTCAGGAGGACGGTGCCAATTGGCATGAATGTCAGAAAAGCCTGCCTATATCAATACAATCAGTGTTTGACAAGAGACATCAGATTTTGCCAGTGCCTAAGCAAACAAGCTGCAGAATTAATAAACATCATCTTAAGAAAATGCTAGCTGATTTTTTAAAATGATGATACTTTTTTGAAATCTGGCTTGAAATCACATAGAATTTATAGAGAATCAACGATGATCTGTTATTATTCTCATAAGAAAATAGATTTTTAAAGTTACTTTGACCTTAGAGGAAAAATGCCCTTTTACTTTAAAAATCTCATTCAGAACTAATATCTTCAAGTGTTTTTGAAGTATGTTTTCCAAAGAATACAAATTCAACCAAAGCTTTCTTCCTGATAAGACTCTAGACACAACCTGAAGAACTAGAGAGATAAGAAAATATATTTGATTAACCTGAGAGCAAACCCTAAACTATCTCTGTAAATACAGAGCATAGAACTTTTAAAGAGAAACTCATAGACCTACAAAGGTAAAAATAAAAGCTGCCAAAGGAGGCTTACATGTGCATATTAAGAAGAACTGAAAAAACAACATTCATCTCCAACTCCTCCAGGAAACTGCAACCTGAATTGAGAGCTAGGGTGTGTGGGAACACACATTGAAATATGTAAACATCCTCTTTAAAATGCCTAGAATTTTTTTCTGTGCTGCTGTTAAATGAATGGGTCCTAAAAAATGGTGAAATATCTAAAATTAGCACTATCTATTTTACAACTAACTCCTGGCAAATATATATATTTAAAATGCAGCCTAGGCTGGAATTCTGTGGAGGGTCTATTCTTGACCAGATGCTACCCATTGCTCGCACCTGAAAAGGGCTTTAATAGCCTTTTCTTTTTGCACTGTTACTATTCTTAGCATAATTCCCCTGGCCTTGCTGGGAAAGGAATAAAAAGACTGGGTCCTAGAGGCCGGTGATTTCTCACCAGGAATAGACTGCAGGGTTGGAGAGAACAGGGTAATTATCTTTACCAATGAAATTCTGTTTTGATAAGGCCATGGGGGAGGGGGCGATGTGACGGGATAAATAGGTCAATTCATTTATTTCAGTTTCCCTTATTCAGCAACCTTTTGGCTCTTGTAACCCAAGAGAATAGAAGCCCTGACAACGCATGGGTCAGCAGAGCATATGCTGTTGAAATAGAATCTATCAATGCTTTGCAATATGGCTGGTCTTCGGAAATAAATGTGCCTTTCCTACAAAAGTATCAACAGTTCAGGCCCTGTCCTCAGTTGCTCTGCATCTCAGCGTCTGCCTTTCACCAGCTAACCACTTCAATTTTGGAGCTGCTCTACCGAGCCTGTAATCCCTCATAAAATTGCACATTTCCCTGAGCTCCAAATATTTTTCCTAGCACCTGCTGAAGTTAGTGAATGAAGACTTTCAAAACTGCAAGTTTCCTGTCTAGCTACAGCAATTGTCTGCACTATTACAAAGTTTGATAAACTCAGGGAGAGTTGCGTACATCTCCCACAAACTAATTAATGTGGATTAATGTGGAAGGCAGATTGGCAGCAGTTCCCTGCTCATTTAATTGGCTTTTTACCTCTAAACATTTTGATCTTTGTGAAAGTCTCAGCTCACTCCATTTCTTGTTACTAATTCCTTGTCTTATATCAAGAGGTGAGACTGGGTAGTCTGCAACCTGGAATTCCCTATCAGGAAGACTTTCAGTATAGACTTTGAGTATATACTCATAGCATCTGAACCCTCAAACCAGAAGTAATAAAACCACCAGTTCTATTATATTTATGAGCGATTTCAGGGAAGAGCTATGCCTGTAGTACTCATCTGTTAAAGTATAACATATGAGGTTAAGGACTAATGGAATAAAATGGCAAGTGAGGAAGGAGATAGAATAAAAGTTAATGTTTTTGTAAAGCAGCTTTAGAAAGGAGAACATGCTTAAATTGTGTATCAGTTCATTTGAGTTCCTATAACAAAAATACTTTAGACTCTAGTCTATATGCTGTGGAAACTCATTGCTAATACTCTGGACAGCCCAGATCAAGGTCCCAGCACATCTGATATTTGGATAGGGTCTGTCCCTCTTAGAGAACATCTGCTCTCTGTCCTCACTGCAAGGTGGATTAATGGGCTTTCTCATAAAGGCAGTAATCCCATTCACACAAGTTCTTCCATCAGGATCTAGTCATATCTCCAAGTCCATACCTGTGTTCCAGTTTGCTTTCTGTTGCTGTAACAAACACCATGATCAAAAGGAACTTGAAAAATAAAAGATGTTATCTGGTATACTTCCAGGTCACAATCTATTATTGAGGAGTGTCAGGGCAGGAGCTCAGGCAGGAACTGAGGCAGAAACCATGGAAGATGTTTAGTGGCTTGTTCCCAGGTTCAAATTCAGCTACATTTCTCATACAGTCCAGGTCCACCAGTTCAGGGACAGCACCAATCACAGTGGGCTGGGCTCTCCTATATTAATTAACAATCACAAAAAATATTTCACAGAATTCCCAAGGACGATCTGATTTAGGCAACCCCTCAACTGAGACTCCCTCAGATAACCCTGGGCTGGGTCACGTTGACAGATGAAGCTAAGTAGAACCCATTAGTACCATCAGGTTGAAGGCTAGTTTTCAATATAATAAATTTTGGAGGGACACAGTCATTAAGTCACAGTGCACTACCACTGCCTCTCCCACATCCACGTTCTTCTCTTTTCAAATATATGTTTATTCCATTTTGATATCATACAGAGTCTTAACTCATTTCAGCATAAATGTAAGTTAGGAATTCAAACTCTTCTAAATATCATCTAAATTATGATTGAGATTCAAGGTATTATTCATTCATAATGATGAATTACTGTCATATAAATTTTTCTCACTGTGACAAATTACCTGAGGGAAAACTTTAAAAGAAGAAATATTTTATTTTCTCCAGGTTTTAGCTGTTTCATTCTAGACTGGCCTATACGAGGCAGACTATTATAGTGGTAGGCAAACGTAAAGAGGAAGCTTCTCACTCAATAGTAGCTTGAAGGAGAGAAGTAGTGAATGAGACAGAGAGTGGGAGGAAGGGTGTGGGGAGTGGGTAGAGACCAAATAAAAGTATCATACCTAAGAACACGCCGCATAAAGTAGACCTCACCTCTGAAAAGTCTCCACATTCTCCCAATGACATTATCATATTATGAACCCACTACTGAATCAATCATCTACTCATCAGTGACCTAATGACCTTTTTTTCTTTGTTTTCAAAATGGCCCCTAATGACCTCTTAATGATTGTGCTCACCAACTGTACCCAAGCCTTTCAACTCATGAACCTTTTGTGCTAACTCTAGCAACTCTCCAGTTGGAAACTGTGAACTCAGATAAGCTATGTGCTCCCAAAAATACATTAGTAGGATAAGCATAAGATGAACACCAGTTGTGTGAGATGTTCCCTGGGAGATAACCCAGATAGGGAACCAACAACAGATCAAAGCAATGTTTATATCAAAGTCTAGCTTGGAAAACCAATGACTTGTATTGGGGTTACTTACAGGAATGTGGATGAGGGATTACTTACAGAATCAGAAATTCCTCTACATCATCCAAAGTCCACCCCAGCATGGGTGACAACTCACCAAAGCTGCAAACTTAGAGTCCTGCATAACTTGCCAGCAACTTGATAAGTTGCAGAATCTCTTCTAGGAAGGCCAAATCATTGAAGTCTCCTTCCTGCACAGTGCTTTGCTGTTTCTATAACTTTGTGCATCATGTTAATTTCAGAAATTTCTTATATCTTAAGAAACCTCCCTCCAAGATGAAATGTTTCAACTGGGACAAAATTGCTGTATCTCACTCGACCTTTTCCACCGTCTCTTACATTCCTTCGGCCCTCTCTTCCACGGTGTTCACTGAGTCTTGGAGGTGATTTAGATGTCCATCTATAGCTGTAAATTAGGCCATTGCCCACATCAATTGTCACTTGTTCTCCAGAGCTTTATCAATGGTTATGAGTCTCTTTGGTAGATCATTCATTACAAAATAAAGTTTTCTTCCATGATCATTTGCTGCTGGCAGCAACTGTGATCTATGGCTGTAAATGTAAATATTTAGAAGAGAATTTGAGAAAGACATCACATTTGCTTAACAAAACAATAGCAATGGTGCCCCCAATAGGGCCTATAATCTTCTCTGTCATAAATTTTTGTCCTTGCTTGCTTACAGTGCCAGACATGAACTCCCTCCTGTGAAGTAGGCCTTACATTCAATCAGAAAGCTATTGTCTATATCCATGATGGTTATGCCACTAGAAGGTACATCCTGCTTTGCATTTTGATACTGCAGGACAAAGGGTCCATAGCCAAGCAGGACTTAGTGACAATTTTCCTCAGAAACCTACAGCGTACCATCTGGTACTATGAAAGCAAATCAAAGAATTAGGTGTCTTTAGCAAAGTCCTTTACTCTCTTGTTTCAGACTGCAACCGCCAGCTGTGGAAAGCCTAGGTTTTGTGGGACCTCAGGGTTTTCCCTGGTCAACAGCTTACAATAATAGTCCAGCCCTGGCATTAGGGTTTTCATTCAACTAACTCATTGCTTCGAGAGTAACTTTTTTCACCCATGTTAGGTGCCTCCTCTATTTAAACCTTTTAGTTCCTGTTTGAATAACCTATTCTTTCAATTAACCCAGTGGCATAAGGATTATAAGTAAAGCAGAAGTACCATTATACTTGGTTGTCTTCAGCTCAGTTATACACATCAATGTTTGTGAAATGACTACCCATATCAAAACATAACTCTCTATGGGTGTCCCTGTCATGATCTTGATCACTATGCTCATATTCTCACTCCTCCCGTTCTTCAACGGGACTTTGGGAGCTCAGTCCAGAGCTCCACTGCAGGTCTCTGCCTCTGTTTCTATCTGTTCTTGGACAAAGATTCTATGGTGATATTTAAGGTATTCATTAGTCCAACTCCAGGGCAAGGCCAGTTAGGGCACCCTCTCCTCTATTGCTTAGGGTCTTAGCTGGGGTCATCCTTGTGGATTCCTGGGAATTTTTCTAGAGCCAAGTTTCTTGCTAACCCCATAATATAAATCCGACCACACTGAACCCGAGAGAAGAGAAAGTGGAAAGTAGCCTTCAATGCATGGCACAGGAGACCACTTCCTAAATATAACCCCAGTAGCACAGACACTAAGTGCAACAATAAATAAATGGGACCTCCTGAAACTTTAGAAGCTTTAGAAGCTTCTGTAAAGCAAAGGACACAGTCAATAAGACAAAAAAGGTAGCCTACAGAATGGGAAAAGATCTTTACCAACCCCACATCAGACAGAGGGCTGATCTCAAAAATATATAAAGAAGTCAAGAAATTAGACATTAAAATTTAAATAACCCAATTAAAAAATGGGGTACTGAACTAAACAGAAAATTCTCAACAGAAGAATTTCAAATGACCAAAAGATACTTAAGGACATGTTCAACTTCCTTAGCTATCAGGGAAATGCAAATCAAAACAACTCTGAGATACCATCTTATACTGGTGTGGGACAATGGTCTGTATTCTGTCAACTACATTTTAAATAAATGCTGATTGGCCAGTAGCCAGGCAGGCAGTATAGGCGAGACAACCAGGCAGGAAGTAGAGGTGGGGCGACCAGAGCAGGAGAATTCTGGGAAGAGGAAAGCTTATTCAGCAGTCCTCTCCCAGCCACAGAAGAAGCAAGATGTGACTGCCCCGCCGAATAAGTTACCGAGCCACGTGGCTAACACAGATAAGAATAATGGGCTAATATAAGTTGTAAGAATTAATAAGAAGCCTGAGATCCTGGGGCAATCAGTTTATAACTAATGTAGACTTCTGTGTGATTTCTTCAGGACTTAACGACTGCAGGGACCAGGCGGGACAGAAAACTCAGTCAACATTACACCTGTCAGAATGACTAAGATAAAAAACACTAATGATAGCTTATGCTGGAGATGATGTGTCATAAGGGGAACACACATCCATTGATGGTGGGAATGCAAACTTGTACAATCACTTTGGAAATTGGTGTGATGGTTTCTCAGAAAATTGGGAATCAACCTACCTCAGGAACCAGCAATACCACTTGTGAGAATATACCCAAAAGTTGCACAACCATACTACAAAAGCATTTGTTCAACTATGTTCATAACAGCATTATTTGTAATAGCCAGAACCTGGAAACAACCTAGATGCCCCTAACTGAAGAATGGATAAAGAGAGTGTGGCACATTTACACATTAGAGTACTACTCAGCAATAAAAAACAATGACATCTTGAATTTTGCATGCAAATGGATGGAATTAGAAAACATTATACTGAGTGAGGTAACCCATACCCAAAAAAATGAATATGGTATGTACTCACTCATAAGTGGATCCTAGCTATAAATGAAGAACACTGATCCTATAGTTCATGATCCTAGAGAAGCTAAGTAATAAGGTGAACCCAAAGAAAAACATGTATAGACCCACCTGGAAATTGTAAACAGATAATATTGCTTGACAAAATTTGGAGTATGGGGGCAAGGGGTAGAAGAAAGGGGAGAAGTGGAAGAGGAGAAGAAAAGTGGAGGGTTGAGGAGAACTTGAGGGAATGGGATAGGCAAGATGGAGGAAGGACAGATATGAGAGCAAGGAAAAAGATATCTTGATTGAGGGAGCCATTTACTTTTTTATAACTGTCTATATCCTTTTTCTTCCCTCTCCTAAGCCTATGTATATTTATCCAACACTATAACTCATTTAGAGGATTTTTATGTCTGAATTTGTCCTATAGTGTATCTGTAATTCTTTACTGTCCAGGATCACTTGTTAAAATGGTGGGCACTTCTTAAAACTTAAGCTGCACCATTGCACCACTTAAAACTTAAGTGCACCATGGCACTGCCTGCTTGTTCCACTGAGTTTGACATGGCAGAGCTTTTGTTGCCTCTGAGAGCCATGCTCACAGCCCTATTTTTAGGCACACAGCCAGTCTATGTTGCCATTAAGTAAGTTGTAGCACTCTAGTCACAAACCCCATTTAAATGCTCCATATTCGTACCTCTGAAATGAGCCAGAGCCATTCCTGTGAACCAGGAAGCTGCTGCTTTTTTTAAGAAGCCTCACAGTTTTAACTGCGCCTCATGACACCTTTCTCACCACAAGCCCATCTAGAAAAAAAAAATGTGGCTACCAAGAAACTGTGCTAAACTCTGTTGTTTTGTGTCTAGAATTCCTTTTCAAGCTTTCTCAGGTTTTAAGTGGATTTTAGTTGGCCACATGGGCACTAATTTGTAGGAGGAAGGCCACTTATTTGTTTCCAGCCACTTAGCCCTAAAATAATCACACAGAAACTGTATTAATTAAAGCACTGCTTGGCCCATTAGCTTTATCTTCTTATTGGCTAACTCTTACATATTAATTTAAGCCATTTCTATTAATTTGTTTATCACCATGTGGCTGTAGCTTACCAGCAAGTTCCATCTGTCTCCAGTGGGGCTACATGGCTTCTCCCTAACTTCTCCTCCTTTCTCCCAGCATTCCATTTAGTTTTCTCTGCCTAGCTCAGTTCCCCTAGAGCTCTGCTATAGGCCCAAAGCAGTTCCTTTATTAACCAATACTATTCACAGCATACTGAGGGGAATCCCACATCACCCACCCTTGTTCAATGATCCTAGCCATCTGTGCACCAGGCATCTACAGGGATGGATTGTGTGCTGGGGGATAATGTACTTGCACACTGTAAAGATTTGCCCCTCATATTTGTTTAATAAAACACTGATTGGCCAATATCCATGCAGGAAGTATAGTTTGGGAAACCAGACTAAAAGAATTCTGGCAAGAAGAAAGGCAGAGACATAGTCACCATCCAGACATAGAGAAAACAATATGTGAAGGTTTCACTGAGAAAAGGTACCAAGCCACATGGCTAAACAAGAATTTAAGTTATAACATCTAGTTAATAATAAGCCTAAGTTAATAGGCCAAACAGTTTATGATTAATGTAATCCTCAGTGTGAGTCTTTGGCACTGAATGGCTGAGGTACTGGGCAGGAAAAAAAACTTACATCTACAAATGGCATCTAAATGTTTGGCAAGAATTTCCAGATAAAATCTGAGAAACCTTAAAGGATTCTAGACAGACAAGAACAGAGTCAAGTGCAGTTTCTTGGTAACTATCTTTTTTCTGGTAGGGTCTGTTTACTAAAAGTAAGAATAGGCACAGTTCTTTTAAGAGAGGCTTCCTGACTCAATGTTAGTGGCAAAAACACGCAGCTCTTTTAAGAATCCATACCACAGAACACTTAAATGGTGTTGATAAGCATGCTTCTTGGTGGTGACAGAAACCTTGACACTCCACAGAGTTGTAGCAATAAGCATAGGTCCTGCCAGTACCTCCACTATGAAGCTAGACTCTCAGAAAGCTACGGAATGGGATGGAGCCAGCTGCCATAGCCACAGCTTTAATCCTAGCCATGCTGCTTAGGAGATTTAAGACTTGTATGTTAAGAAACAGATAGAGATATACAGTAAACACAGATTCAGACCCAAAAAAACCCTCTAGACAGTATTTAAAAATGTACATTGCCTTGGGAGATAAAAGAAAGAGGATAGAGAAAGTCCTTAAAAAAAAAAAGAAATAGAGTAGCCGGGTGTGGTAGTGCATGCCTTTAACCCAAGTACTTGGGAGGCAGAGGCAGATAGATCTCTGTGAGTTCAAGGACAGCCTAGTCTACAGAGTGAGTGCCAGGACAGCCAAAGATACACAGAGAAACCCTGTCTCAAAAACAAAAAACAAAAATTAAAAAATAAAAATAAAAGAAATAGAGTAAGAAAAAAGCCACATAAAGATGGAAAATACACAGCATATGGATACTGTATGTTATCCTGTTGTTTTTGAAGTGCTCTACTGCTGAGGAAGGAACAACAGCTGATAAAATACATTTGATTATAAATGCTGCTGGATTAATCCAATCTATATATTTTGAAAATGCCTTTATTTCAAAATTTAACTCAAAAGATATGTTACTTTGGAAAAGAGGTTTTGCTTCTGTTTCCACAGAAAATGAGAGGCTGAGGATTCATTCTAGGTTAAGAAAAATAAGGTATGATCAAGGAAGACCCACTGAAAAATCTCCAATGGTAACAGAGAGCCCAGATAATCCAAGGCTTCAGAGTGCCTCTGTTGCAGCTCCTTCTGAGTTCTACGTCAAGAAAAGTTTCAAGACTGCTGGCTGAGATGATCCAGCCTCACAGAATATTCCAGTCAGGACTTGAGCATAATCTTATATTTTCTTTGGGTCCCTATAAGATAACCAGCACATCAAATCAGCAGGAAGTAGTCTAGAAAACTCTACCCATATTCCCCAAAATGGATTATGGATATATGTCTTTGTTAATATGCTGGTTACAAGTTGTTATGGACAATGGTCAGGAAAAAAGCTAAACAAGGGAGATCAGATTCAGGGTCTTGTTTTGAAAAGAAAAAAAAGGGGAAATGCTGTGGGAGATTGTACAATGTAAAGATTCTTGTACAATGTAAAAATCTGTTTTTCGTATTGATTTAATAATACTGGATTGGCCAGTAGCCAGGCAGGAAGTATAGGTGGGATGACCAGGCTAAAAGAATTCTGGGAAGAGGAAAGGCAGAGAGTCAGTCACCAGCCAGACACAGAGGAAGCAAATTCAGAATGCTTAGCTGAGAAAAGGTACCAAGCCACATGGCTAAACATAGACAAGAATTATGGGCTAATTTAAGTTGTAAGAACTAGTTAATAATAAACCTGAGCTAAAAGGCCAACCAGTTTATAATTAATATAAGTCTCAGTGTCTTTCTTTGGTACTGAATGGCTGCAGGACTTGGCAGGACAGAAACTTCCATCTACAATTGTGTTCTTTGTAAAACTTTGTTTTAGTTGTTAGCACAATTATTGGAGTAAATTCAGTGATTTGAAAGAACACTGGCCACAGGACAGCTTACACAACATTATTGACAGGTGTATCATAATGGGCCTGCTTGTCGGGGTTTCTGTCCTGCCCAGTTCCTGCAGCCATTTAACCCCAAAGAAAATCACACAGAGGTCTCCATAAGATTATAAACTGATTGGCCCATTAGCTCAGACTTCTTATTAACTCTCGTAGCTTATATTAACCCATTATTCTTATCTATGTTAGCCACATGGCTTGGTACCTTTTTCAGTGGGGCAGGTTACATCCTGCTTCTTCGGTGGTCTGGACAGGACTGTGGAAAAAGCTTCCTTCTTCCCAGAATACTCCTGTTCTCATTGCCCCACCTCTACTTCCTGTCTGGTTTTCCCACCTATACTTCCTGCCTGGCTATCAGCCAATGAGCGTTTATTTAAAATATAATTGACAGAATACAGACAATTCTCCCACACCAGACAGGATCTGCTGACATCACATCACACTGCTGTAAATATACATGCCAACATTTAAGGGTTTGATTCTGCACCACCCCAGAAAGAGGCCTTACTAAAAGGCCTTCAATTCAACTCTTAATTAGATAAACTGATTTTACTCTTACTGAGGTAGGGCAAATGACAGATTTAAATTGTCATAATAATTTATAAACAACTAACAATTGCTATTCTTGGGCTGTGTACTGATTTTTCTGGCCCTATCTATCATTGAAACCTAAACCAGAGGAACCATTTACATGGGTTATTTTTTTTCCAGTCTCTAGCCTTTTAAACTTCTAGTGACTTCAGCTTTGCTTTTCCATTGTCTGGGTGAATAGCATCATGCTTAGGCCAATCCACACTAATCTTACTATACACCCTTGGTGTTTTCTACAGGATGGGTTTTTTATATTTTTGTAACATTCTTACCTTGAGAATTTTCCACATCTTTGAATTATAAATCCCTTCTAGTCATAAATTCTGCTTTTAATTCATTTCCTTCTTGTAAGCAAAAGAACCCATGTCAAAACTTCACATTTTTTCTAGAAATTTTTTGATCAAGTATTCTATTTCATCATTCACAAGATCTAGGCAATATAATTTTCCCAAGTTCAGTATAGTTTTTATTCCTGATTCCAATACAATGGTCCTTATTTCACAGAAGATATCATTACAATGGTCTTTACCATACATATTTCTACTGATATGATGATCATGAACACTTGCATATTCTCTAAGATGACAGAGGCTTCCTTTACAACCCTCACCAGAATCATCTTGTACGATCTGCTCATGACAGTATTGTTTTATTCCTGCCTGCTTTCCAAGTCTCCTCTAGTCTGTCTCCTCTATCATTTCAAAGCAACTTATCCATATAAGCTATTTATTACAGTAGTATCCCATTCATTGGCACCACCATTAATAGTTCAGATAGTAATAACAATGTACCATAAGTTGGGTTATTTGTAAGTGACAGAAATTTGCTACACATAGTGTTTTTGGAAGCTGGAAAAAACAGGATTAAGATGACAGAAGATTTGGTCATTTCAATGGCTACATGATACAAAAGATGAGAAAGAATCAATCTTGTATTACATAACATTTAAAGTGTATCACAGCAGGGATATGACTGATACAACTCAATAGCTGAGTACTTATCTATCATGTTCTGAGCCATAGGTTCAATCGCCACTAATGCCAGAAAACATCAGCATAGACAGTATAGAAATGTCACTTACAACCTAAGTTCTGGTAATCGCTAATTGAATTTCTAAAATCAGAATTTCATTCTGCATATTTGTATAACTTCATCCCAAGAATCCCATTTCAGAATCCCTCATTCCAAAATAAGTTGCATGCCTCCAGATTAAGTGGTCTAATTCTAATCTAAATGGGTAGGTAAACATAGAGTCATGATATTCGTCTTAAATATCCCCCACAGACTTGTGTTTTGAATGCTTGGTCCCAAGATTATAGCAGTATTTTGAAGGTTGTGACGCCATTAAGAGGTATAAACTGACTAGGACATCATTGAAGGCCAGCCTTTGTTTCTGTCTAGTTCTTTTTCCTGATTGATGAGATGTGAATAAGCCAATACATGTTCCTCCACACAAAGAACATTTCTGCCATGCCTTCCCCACTCCAATGGATTGAAATCCCTCCAAAATCAAGAGTCAAAATTCTTGACTTACTTTAAATTCTTTTCATTGGTCTTTCTGTCACAGCGCTGAGAAAAATAACAAACCTTTGTTAGTTATAATGTTCTCCTCCAGACTTTCCTGAAAGATACTGAACAATTTTGCAATATCTGAAAGCTTTACACATGGTAAACAGCACCTAAATTTCTTGATAAAAAGTACTTCTGAATCCATATGCTATCTCTAAATGAGGAAGTCTGTCACCTGAGCTTATTAACATGATAATTATACCTTCACAGTATCAAAAGTCTTTGTCTCATAGAAACCCATTCATGTGAAGTGCATTGCCTAAGTGCATAGAGGATCTAAAGAGATGTAAGGAAAGACCCACACAAACAAATAGATTGCATAGCTATGTTTCAGCCTGATTGCCAATAGATGTTAGCTCATGTGCCACAATGTGACCTTAAGACTTGCTTTCACAAAACATAGTCAGGGTTGTACAGGGGAGACATAGTGCTCTCATGAACCTGTAATTTTCAGAAGCCTCTGATAACTACCCCAAACACCTGACAATTGCTTGACCAATCATTCATTAGATCAGGTTCAAAGATACATTAATTTGTTCATCCAGAGCATTTTATGCAAATTTTTGTATACAATAGTGGGTACCAAAGACACAGAAGCTATGGAGTCATCCTCCAGGAAATTACAGTTTGCTATCATATGGGAAAAGGAAATATAATAACTGCATTTTAATATTTTCAAAGGCTTGCTATTTTCAAATTGACTCTGCAGTGGCTATTCACCTCTATTTATGAAACAGCTATGAGCCACATTCATATACATCCATTTCATCAATCTCATTTTACAGCTGAAGAAACCAGAAAATGAAAAGTTATGAACACAGCTCAACAAAAATCTGATATTTCCCTAAAGCCTTCAGGTATTTATCGGGAAATAAATGATTGAAAGCTAAGTGGGAGGGCACCCAGAGTACTGCAAGCAGACTGCAGTAGTTGAATGGCAGAATTGAGAAGTAATTCAAAGAGCAACATTCTTGCCCAAATCAAACTTGAAATCCCTACTACATAACCAATCACAAACAACAGCAGCAACAACAAAAAACTTGTTCAAATGCATTGAGTCAATTCTCTGTCAAGGAAATCCACTCAAATACAGAGTGCAAGCTGTAAACAGTTGAGCTGCCACAATAAATCAGTCTCCCAAGATCTTTGCGTGAGCATGCACATCTGGCTTTCTTGTGGTTCATACTGAAACCAAAAATGGACTAGTGGGTAATTATATTTATAATTTTGCTCATGAGATTGAATATTGTAATTCAAAGAGGTTTTATTTCTGAGTATAGCCATCCATTTTAATCTAATCTATTTAATTAAAAAGAAATACAATGGTCTTCAATGATGAAGTCAAAGACATAAAAACTGGAGTTCGTAAAATAAATAAGCAATTATATCTGGCCTTTATATTTTTCTGTTATACTATCCATGATATAGAGCACATTATCACTAAGAAGTATTCCTGTACCCTTTCTGGCATCATTTAAAATAAGGCTAGGAAAGACAGTGGTATTCTTCATGCAGGGACAGTAATGTTGTAATTCTGCAGATTAATTGGAACTGTAAGGCAGGAGCAGTTGTCTACCTCTGACATAGCCCTTCCTATCTTAATGAAAATCAAAACTACGCAGCTCTGTCACGGTGGCCTCTATACTCAGAAAAGTCTCATGATAATCTATTCAAACCCTTGCCATGTCTCAGAAAAGAAAGTTAGTTCCTCAACTTCATACACACACACACACACACACACACACAAAACACACACACACACTTCCCAGCTTCTGAGTCATACTTTTCGGTAACAGAACTTCTGGTGCATGCAATAAATAATTTTACAGAGTACTGGCTGGAAGTCAGGGTTTGTGGCTTGAAGGATAGCTGCACATCTTAAAGGCTTCTTGCTTGTTCTCCAAGACAGTGGTTTTCGTACTATCCTAATGATCAAGAATCCCTAGCAGTTAGAGAGCAACTTTTGCCATATCCTTCCCTTTACTCCACGCTGCGGAATTGAAAAGGAATACAGCTATATGTTGATAAAGAGTCAGATCCAAATGATAGCAGAGACATCCAGTTTTATTCTGCATTCAGACGTCCCTCTGGCATCTGTAGACTCACGTGAAGAGTTGGTGATCGTCGGAAAACAGCCTTTAAACCTCCATTATACACTGACATGTTCATTACATTGTAAAAGATAACTGCCTACTGAAAATCTTCAAGGAGCATAAAATTGAGGTTTTGACATATGACTTTTATTAACAGTGAACAGTAAGGCTGGGGGCAGGGGTAAGAGAATGGGACTGGCACATTGTGAAAGCCACATTGACACCCTCTCACTTAAAGAATTCAATTGACTGAAGAAGTCAGAAATAAAGCTATAAGACAAAGTCAGAAAGTGTGAGAATCAAAAGTAAGGCGCAGCATGTATTGAACTGGCAGCTTATTCAAGAATTGAACTGGCAGCTTATTCAAGAAGCAGATGGGAAGGTTCCATTCTCAAATGATGAAATTGGAGATATGTATCAGGAAGATAGCCTTCAACCTAATATTTCTCTCAATTGGAGGAAAAGCTTCCGTATGGGACTTCTGTACTCACTGACTAGTGAATTAAATTAATATTTTTCATTCTGAGATTTGGTTTTACAGATAATCAGCATGAAGTAGAATGAATATAGTCTCATAATGAAGTCCCAGTTCCCACAGAGCAGAAATTTTCAGCCTTATTGCACACTCTAGTCAACTAAGAGGTTTTAAAGACAGATGTCTGAGCCACACCACACTAGCTATTTTGATTCACCGAGTGGTGGCTAGGCATTTAAGTACTTGCATAAACTCTCTGAGTCTGAGCCCTGGGAAGGTGAACATGTCTATAAGATGGGAAACAGGATTGTGACTTCCAGGCCAGCCTCGGCTACATTCCCCAAGAGATTCTAATGATCACTCATTTGAATATTTCCATCCTGGAGTGATTCTGAAAGTGTTGTCTCTGTTCCAATAGTATCAGTACCACCAGGAAATTGATTAGAATTGAAAATTATCCAACACCACTCCAGATTTCCTGATTAAGTAACTGGCAGCCAGCAAACTTTTTGACAGTTTTGATGCAAGCTAAAGCCAGTAAAACTCTATGATATAATAATGATTCTCAGGCTTCAGGTTGTGCAAAAATAACCTTGAGAGCTTATTAGCATGCAAATATGATCTAGTAATTCTGAGGTGAAACTATTCTGAGGTGAAACTGAGCAAATACAGGTAAATTCTCTAGACAACATACACTAGAAATCAAAGGAAAACAAGGCTTGGGGATGACTCAGCTACCACAATGGCACAGTACAAGGCTTAGAGTACCCATTTCATTGAGAAATAGTCCTTAGAATGTTAAGTGCAAATCTTCCTTGAATTCCCTTCTGTGATAACTATGCTTAGAGTCCATCATCTCATTCAGAACAAACATCTCAGGAAGCTGGGTCATCTTAATTGCACAGATACAAGACTACTGTGGAAATGGAAACAACTCAGCATAAAAAGGAAGAATTAGTGGCCTATTTCTCAATCAGTAACAAAGGGAGTGTTTTCATGTTCCCCATAATTTAAGTTTAATACTTTAGCAATATATGTGTGTGTGACTTTCCTTTAATCTATACCCTAAGAAAGAGTTAAAAATACAGTGTGAACAGGATTAACCAGTACAGATCCAGGAGTAGAAAGGCAACAAACTGAGATCCCAATACAACAAACAAATTTGTCTAAAGTCACTAATACAATTACTAATGGAGCCAAGACAAAATGCTTTGTTTGCACACGTTTAGTGCTTTCTGCTTGCTGTATTAGACAAATGCCTGATGAAGTTTCATTCTAGAAAATCACATAGGTACCTTGAAGCCTGATAAAACAGGTAAACCATCTGTAAATGCCATGAGCAGTCAATTTTATCTTATGCCTTTGAACTTAGACACAAACTGGCCTTGGGAGTCAGGTTTCAGAAACTGGCAACACAACCTGTATGTAAGAAGAGCTGGGCTTAGGATTTGGCTCAGAGGTAGAGCATTTTAGAATTATACACAAGGTCCAGGGTTCCAGCCACACTGCTGTGAGAATAATAAATAAGGGCTGCTGCTATATATTCTGTTATCATTACAGCATTTACTCCAGTGTATTGAGGTCCCATTATCTATGAGTATAATTAACTACCTGACATATCAATGGTACTGCCAAGTATTCATAGTGTAAATGTTGAAAATAATGTTAAAGATAAGAATATAGTTACTAAGGAAGTATAGATAATTTAAGAATTTCTTGCGTAAAGCAGACTGGTTTCTATGTTGCTCATGCCAGAATACCGACCTGCAGATTCAGGCCAGCAGCGTTCTGTGCTGCCCATTCTG
Organism: Ondatra zibethicus; assembly: GCA_004026605.1. Taxonomy (NCBI): domain Eukaryota; kingdom Metazoa; phylum Chordata; class Mammalia; order Rodentia; family Cricetidae; genus Ondatra; species Ondatra zibethicus. The sequence continues at coordinate 19,669 of PVIU01016284.1, read as the reverse complement.
CCCAGCCCTGCTGCTTTCCATTTGCTGCAGTGCCTAAATGTACGCCATTTCCCCAGGTTTTATTAAGGTATTTAATGTTTTTCCGGGGCTGAAGCAGCTTTTGCAAATAAGGTCAGCACATTTAATCATATACTTCCCTAAAAATGCAAATTGAAGTATTGTCCTGTGCAGTAATCCTCCCTCAACTGCAAATTGTTTGTATTGCTGGCATTGCGGTGTTTTTCAGGGTGAACCGGATTCATTTGGGTCAAACAGGTTCATTCTCACAAAGGTAACTCAAATTAATATCTGAGTAGTTATTATTGGATAAGCAGAAAATCGTTCCCATTCCTCTGTCCACACAGTTTCCTCTTTCTCCTTTGGTCTTTGAGTCCTGCTCTGTCTCCTATAGGAGAAACTGAGCCAGACTGGCAAGTAACAGTGGAAACTGTGTTAAGACACGTTGCCTAGTATTGGCAGTGACTGTTAACCCTGCAGGTGTTCTAGATGTTTTAGGATGGTAAGCTATGTGACTGCAACTAGCAAATCTAAGAATAATCAAGTACTCACAAGTCACCCCTAGATTTCTCCCCTCTAAACTGTTCTTTTGGGCACAAATAAATTAGGAAACCGTCAGTAAGTTGTACTCAAGGTGTTCATCTTTTTACTTTCCATACTTGAAATTGAACCCAGGGCCTTGCACAGTCTGGGGAAGTGCTCTATCACTTAGCTACATGTCTAACCTTTTTGTTTTGACTTTCCATTTTAAAATGAGATTCATTAAGTCACCAGGCCAGAATATCCTTGAAATGGAAACCCCCTGCCTCAACCTCCTGAGACACTCTGATTACAGGGCAAGGTTACCAGGCCCAGCTGAAACACCCAGCTTATTACTTATCATAAAGATGTTTTTATTACACGTCGAAAGTAATTTCAGACCATGATCTATACACATACCCAGTTGAGGAATTGTGTCTCTGAGGAAATGTAATGTATAATCAAAGAGAAAACATTTTCTTAGAAATGTTTGTATGCAGTGCACAATGTTCTTTTCTCAAACACATGCCTACGCTCTTTTCCCAAGGACATATCTGCTTTGAAAGAAGAAGAAAATATCAACATGTACGCTTAGCCAAAACATCCACAAGTGCTGCTGTTTCCAAAATATAAGACAGAATTATTTGGCAAGGTAATAAACTCTGCTTTCTATAATGCTTTAAACTTACATTTTTTCCCAGAGGGCATTACCAACAGATAAAATAATTATTCAGTTTGGTTGGGACCAGGACACTGCCTACCTGTCTCTAATACACCAACGTCTACAGTCCCTTACATGACAGCACATAAGGGAAAGAGAGGACAAGGCTGAATGCAGGATAGTCAATTGGGGCCGAAGCCCATGAATAAAGAATTATATAATATGCAACTTCAGCCAGATTCCCTCTCATAAAATTTACTTCTTGATAAAATGAAGATTGGAACTCTTCGGGAGTAGAATTACTCAGAGGAGTTCTTCAGGACTGTCTTAACTGAGTGTTCTGAATAAGAGAACCTCTTGACATTGGCTCCAGCCAGACATCTCTAAAGTCAGAAATTACCTGGTCCTTGCTGACTGATTGTAAGATATCCAACTTTTTGGGTGCTATGTTAGACATCAAGTAGCAGAATCAGTGGGCAGCAGCAGTAAACTGGAGAATCTGAAGATTAGAAGGTACTTCTAAAGAAATGATGATTCTAACTCAGACTCTCACTAATCTCTTAAACCTTGACCTTCACCATTTTCAACTGTCAAACTTGGCTTCTGATAGGCCTCAGGGCAACTATGAGCTCAAATGTGTAAATAATCGCTGTATTATACTTACTGCTTTCATTCTTTTTAAGTTGTCTGGAATTCCCATATAAATGTTAACAATGCTTTACAAAAGCTGGATGACAAGCTTCCAAACTTTGGTCTCTCTCTCTCTCTCTCTCTCTCTATATATATATATATATATATATATATATATATATATATATATATATATAAAATTTATGTGTATATATGTATATATGTGTGTAAATATATATATGTGTCATATAATTTTACACTGGTTACTTAATTTTAATTTAAAAGAGCTATTCTAATAACAGCTTTGAACCTCTGCCACACTTAAGGAATGACCTTTGAGATTAAGATAGAGTTCAGTTAAGAGAGAGTCAGTACTAAAGACATACTGCTTCACAAAAGACCGAAATATTCTCAAATGATGGGTCCCACTTACAAAGCATGTGTGAGGTTTGAGGAGTTTGTATATTCAACTGCACATTTAAACCACCATTACGCCACTCAGAGTCTATAAAACTTGTACATGGTAAAAATTATTCACAATGTGTGCTTAGTAAATTTGAAGATTATCAGTCCCTTTCTTGGAGGTTCCTCTCCAAGAAAGTCTGATTCATTAAATTCGAGTGACAGCCCAGGAACTTACACTTTTCACAGGCATCCTAAGTGATGGCAGTTGTGGACACACCCCTTTAGCTCACATTTTAAAAGGCACTGGGATAGGAGCAATTTTCCTTCCAAAAGGAGGGGTACTTTGGGACCCTTCTCAATAATATCCCTTACAAAATTGAATTATTACACTGATTTATCATCATTATATATGCATGTTTTAAAAGGAAATCCTTTTCAGTGAAATGTTACCTGACCAAAACAGTCTAATTAGCAAAAGATAAGATGACTGTTATTGACTTCAAATACTATCTTCCTTGACACAAGTGGATTTGTCACCAATTCTGGTTTATCTACATCATGAACAGCTCAGATCTGGCCTGATTAGCAACCATGAGAAAATTCACACTTTAACTCAAATAAGGAAAAAAACAGTTTATTTGAACAATTCAGATATGAAAAGGGGTCAAGAGATGAGACTTTCTAAGTGCAGCAAGCTGCGTAATAGAACAATTTATAAAAGAGGTTCAATTGCTTCCTACGGAGGTGAAACTGTTCACGGTACCTGTAACCCTGTGTCAGAGGCTGGCTAAATATAATTTCTGTTAGAGGAGAAGGAAGTGTCTTTCTGAATGGTATGAAAAGACTGTTATTTAAAAGAGGAGTATATGTTGTAGGTGGATGGCGCCAACAGCTATCTGAAGCCAGAAGCGAATAAAAGCATTATAAGGAAGTCTTTAAAGAGCTGTGTTTTACAGATAATCTCTCAAAAGTCTACATCCACTTCCATGTTTATTGCTTTTACTAAACTCTCTTGTACACGACAAGATCATTGAGCTATCCTTAGCCACATGATTAACGGACGTTTTCTAAGATAGGTAGACTCTATATTGGGGATGCAGCCAAATCAGATAGGAAAAGTCATAGGGCGCAGAAAAATTGTTAAGTTTCAGCTGGCACTACGGTCTTATTCTTATCTCTAGAGATAGCACTGTTTTCTAAAGAATTGGAGGTTGTAAATGGGTCATCTGACAGATAATAGCTGATACGCCAGTAACTGCAGAGCAGCAAATCATGGTACAACCTAACATTTTAACTTGCTGACAGCTCCTTATGTCGTGTGTGTGTGTGTGTGTGTGTGTGTGTGTGTGTGTGTGTTACTGTTTTCCCATAGTAAAAGCAACACTTTTTGTAGGAGGCCGCATGTTGTTTTCCAGCTGCCCAGCAGCTCAGACCCAAAATAATCACACAGAGACTATATCATTTAAAACACTGTTTGGCCAATGACTCTAGCGTATTTCTGGCTAACTCATATCTTAAATTAATCCATCTCCATCAATCTGTGTATCACCATGAGGTTGTGGCTTACCAGGTAATGTTCCAGCATCTGTCTCTGGCAGGGATACGTGGCATCTCACTGACTCTGCCTCCTTGCTCCCAACATTCAGTTTAGTTTTTCCCACCTAACTCTACTCTACCCTATCACAGGCCCCAAACAGCTTCTTTATTAACCAGTGATATTCACAGCATACAGAGGGGAATCCCACATCACCATGTGAGCCTGGGAATAAAAATAAAAAAAAAAACACTCTAACAGTTGATGGGGCTGGAGAGATGGCTCAGTGGTTAAGAGCAATGACTCTTCCAAAGGACGGGCCCAGAGTCAAGTCCCAGCACCCACTGGCAGCTCTCAGCTGTCTGTAACTCCTGTTCCAGGGGATCTGACACACTCACACAGATAGCTATGTGGGCAAAACACCAATGAGCATAAAATACAAGTAAATTATTTTTAAAAAGTTACCATGAGCAACTGGGGTTGATGTGACATAAGAAAGATCCACCATTTCTTAGGGAATGAAGGTAAGGAAAGAGGTTGAGAGGCATCCTCCTGGGACCCCTTTCCTCCTACTGATTTGCCACATCCAACCTTGATCATGCAACTTGTTATGCTGTGTTCAGTTGATATCCCTGGGAGGCCTGTTCTTTTCTGAAGAGAAATGGAGGAGCAGTGGGCTGGGGGCATCTTGGAGGATTAGGGAAGGGAGGCTGTAGTTAGGATGAATTGTATGAGAGAAGAATAAACAAAAGAAAAAGAAAGTATCATTTGACACTGCTCCCTTCAATCTCCTAACCCATCAAGCCTTCCTGCCCCCAAAGATTTGCACCCATGAGGGCATTTCCAAGTCTTGGTTCATAAAATTCTTCAGCACTTCCTACCACTTCACCAGCAGTGATACACATTTGAATCTCCTATGAAGTACAGAGAAAACGCAGATTATGAAGTATTCGACCTGGGGTAGAACATGAAATTCTGTGCCTTTAACTAGTTGCCAGGTGATCGTAACACTACTGACGAGTGTGACAAATTTGAGAAAGTTTTATACCACTAGTCATCACCCTAACTTTACTTAACCTAACTATTCACTACAGACCATTATTCCCATAAGTGAACTCACCCGCCCATCTATTATTAGCTTCCATGGCATTTTCAGATATTTTTCTCCATGTACTTGTCTTTTGAGAAAAATTTAATCCTATTACTCTCGTATACTGCAGTTATGTCAATTTGTCTGCCTTTTTAAGGCATTATTTCACTAAGTTTTCATTGAAGACTTTGTTACCTCAAGTGAAGTGTGGTAGGGAAAGATAATAGTCATTTTAAAAATGTTACTAGAGAAATTTACCAAACATGATTGTCCGATGCATATCATTGTAACTTCCCAAGTATTGAATAAGAGTATTTGTTGGAAAAGATCTGTTCTGATCTTTACAGTGCAGAGTTGGAGAAAATACTCAAAAGTCTGACAACATTAATGGCTGACAATGATAGAAAATGAAAGGAAACAGTCTAAGACTGAGGAACATAGCAAGTAGAACATAATATGACATTGTTTGGTAAATCTGAATATTCATGTGGACTATGATCTAGTAATTCAGTATCTATGTATACAGCATAGAAAACTCTTAAACTTCGCAAACAAGACACTTCTCTAAGAAAGTTCAATGTTTTGGCAAACTGGAAATGAGTCAAATGTCCATCAGCTACAAAATGCATGAATTATTATACACAAAATAATTTTCTACCACAGTGAAAATGTATTGATACAGCTTAAACAATATAGATGCTTCCTTTGAATATAATATTCGGTGATGTTAAAATATAGTTGTATAAAAATTGTACATACAGTATGATGCTATTTGAATGATCCTTACAAACAAAAATGGATATTATTTAAAGATTATATAGAGATGTAGGATTACTATCAAAAATAAAAAAGGCTAATTAAAAGTCCATAATTCTCCTATGGAGAAGGGAAATTAAGAGTGAAAAAAAAAGCTGTTTTTGCAGACACTGAATGACTGATTAAAATGACAGTAGGTGTGGAGCTGTTACAATGTTGGAGGCTCAGGGGTTAGTTACCATCTTTGCATTGGTTCTAACCCTCCAGAATAGACATCACTTCCCTACTCCTGTGTCAGGGCTAACATCACATGACTAATATATAAAAGACTCTATTAACTAAACAGTCCAGTAGCTTTCCCCTATCCAAAAGCTAAGAATGCCATCGGATATCTATCATCCTGGGCCTAGAGGAAAGATTCTCCCACATAACTGTAGTTGTCTCTCTGATGTACCCACCAATGATTTTTAAATTTACCTTGATTATGAGTGCTTTGTTCTGTAGGATTATAAAATTTCATAAAACTGCTTCCACATTGAGACATGAAATTTGGGGTAGCCTAAATATGTATTTCCAGGTTATAGTCACTCAAAATGGCTCCAGAATAAACTTTTAAGATGAGTGCTGTGGTTTTTGCATCAACCGGTTATTCTCTAGTTCCTAAATTAGAGAACTGATTCAGATATACTCATTATTATTTCAATTTCCTATAATTAATGTGAAAGTGTCACACAATTTTACATCTAATACATGAATTAAATTTGAAAGAAAAGATATGTACTTATGTATATATTTGGAACATGTTATTTCTCTACTTGAGAGTTTTTGTTCCATTCCTGCTTTTCTCTCTGATCCCTACATGCTCTCATGGTGTGCTGTCTTTTGTCCATGTTAGGATGAAGCCTAAAATCTCTGTAAGACAGAAGAATGGTTCTGCTTTAATGCTGAATACCTCCTGAAATGAGATGGCACTCCAAGAAATTCTTTCCTCTTGGACGACCAGCTCCAAGGAAACTTCAACTACAAGTATTTTCCGATATTCTTCTTTCAATAAAGTACATAAAAACATAGCCTCATGAGAAACAAAACTATATAGAAATATGAAAATGCACAAATATAGGGGATGGTAGAACAGCATGTCTTTCAAAGAAAAACCTTCCTAATGTGTGTGTGTCATTGTGTGTGTGTGCATATGTATGTGCATGTATGTATGTGCACATGTATGTATATATGTGTATTTGAGTATGATAGGGTTATGCTATATAAGAAGCTTGTGATCTTCTCACCTCCGCCTCTCAGATTACAGATGTGTGCTACCATTCCCAGCTGAGCAAAAGCATTTTTCCAATCTTTAAGGAAGACCACATTCTTCATTTAATGAAGACAATGGTAAACCCTGTATGCTTGTGCCTGCTACACTGACACAAGCAATCATTCCCCTCCACACTAAGCAAGCAAATAACCAGTATAACAGCTTCAAAAAAGCTTAATGAGCTCAATTCCACCACCTATTTTGGGTCAAGGGTTGGTGTGCTACTCCCTAAGCATGGTCATCTTTCATAATTAGCATCCCTTCTGACTCATCTGTCAGGAGCATCACTGTTTACTCCTAAGGCAGCCCTGACCTCAGCAGAAGTTTGCACCTTTTCTATTTTACCTTCTGTTTTCTGTAATTAAGGACTATTATACTATTATTGTACATGACAAATATGACCCAGCAGGTATCATGACACCACTTGGAGAGGAACATTTTTGAAGGACTTATGTCATAAGAAAATACACTAACAAGTATAGCTGAACAGATGGGTTCCGATAGCAAATTCAGAAAGGTTGAACATAACAAGTAGTGAAGATTGATACGTATCTACAAAGCAACAATCTGGGCTCAGAGAACAGCAAGCCACCACAGAGAGCTGGCATATTTATTGAAGCATTAAAAGAGTTTTGCCGTCCTCATAATTATTACACCATCCTCTAGTTACAAAGACTAGTCTACAGTGAGTTTCCCAATTCATTTAACTCTTAAATAGTACAAACTTTGAAGCAATACCTATGTTCGTGTAGACACAATGAATTTACTGCCATGCCATTAAACATTGTTTGCACTTTAGAAATGTCAGTGATATTTGCAGTTCTAAACACAGTGCTTCATGCCATTTCAAAGGTGCACTTGGTAGAGCCAAAAATATTCATGTTTTAAAGCCTCTCTCATAGAAATGGCTCAGGGTCAAAAAAGCAGGAACAAAATCTCTGTTTCATCTTTAGTATCTTCAAACGCATCATTTAAAGCAATGTCAGGAAGAATATAAGTTCAGGAAACTTGTCTGCCTTGCAAAACAAAAGGAAGCTTTAGATTCATTCCCATTTATAGTTTATAAAAGTCTTTATTAACAAATTTGAACACACCAGTAAGAAATAACCTTCATTTGCTGTATTTTGCTAAACACCAAATATACCATTGATTGATAGCGATAAGAAACTCATATTTCTACTTGGAAATTAAAATGCCAGATTCTATGTATGTGGGATGTATCTTTACTTTTTGAATACGTGTGCTTTTTGAATCCTTGCTTTCCTCTTAAATACCTTGAATGTTAGAAAGAAAGAAATCTGAAAAGAACTATGTGAAAATTAAAGTTGTTCAACCTCCCAAAATCCAGTTTGATTACCAAAGTTTATCCAGAGCTCATGGTTTTATGATACATCAACCCACTGGACCCTAACTTCTTATTAGTGCTTCTTGTGTTTCATTAACCAAGACAATTTGAAAACTACTATTCATACATCATATTTTGAGCAGATAGTGTCAAATGTAGCGTGAAGCCAAATTCCCAGCACCCTAAGAACTCAGTCTACCAGCATTATATTATAAACTGAAATGGTAAATGGAATATAGGTCAAAAGAGAAATAGAAGTTACTTTAGAAGTATATGGAAAAGGGAATTTTGTCTAGCATGAGAAGATCAGGAAAGACTCTGTGAAGGAGTGTTTCAACAGAGAGCACAGGAAGGAAAACATTGCCCTTGGCACCAATAACTCTGCAAGCTGTTCTCAGTCTACAGCAGTGTTTCTTAATATTCCTGATGCTGAGATCCTTTAATACAGTTCCTCATGTTGTGCTGACCCACAACCATAAAGTTATTCTATTGCTACTTCATAACTGTACTTTTGCTACTGTTATAAATCATAATGTAAGTATCTGATATTCAGGATATCTGATATGCGACCCTTGTGAAAGGGTCGTGACCCACAGGTTGGGAACCTCTGGTCTATAGTTTAATCTCCCTTTAGATCTGTTCTAGCAGTTAAATCAAGGCATTTAACTTTAGAAGAGATGGTTCCAGAAATTCATCATTCCCCAGGTAAGATACTATGATATATATATATATATATATATATATATATATATATATATATATATATATATATATTATTCTTTTATTTCCCATATGCCTTCCTCCATTTCTTCTATGAGAATCAAAGCAAAAACGGAAAAATGTACCCAAAAGTTAGTTCTTATATTGGTACAGGGAAAGAAGTCAAAATATCCTGCATGAGCTGAGGAGGTTGCTCAGTAGGCAGACTGCATGCCTAATATAGAAAAGGCTCTGAGTTTGATACCCAGGACTGCACAAACTAAGCATAGTGGACGCTGCATGTAATCTCAGTGGTGGAGAAGTGAAGACAGGAATATTGAGAGTTCAAATTCATTGTTCCATACAAGAAAAATTTGAAGACCATCTTGACTACGTGAGATCCTGTCTGAAAACACACACACACACACACACACACACACACACACACTTTGCAAATAAACTAAAAAGACAGGGGCTTGAGTATAAGAATGCAAGTTTCAGCAGCATACCAAATCAATCCTTTCTCCTTACTCCTCTACCATCAAAGACAAATTCTAAACTCACAAGAATTAAAGAATAGCACAGGGAAGAAAGGCAAAGATTTACCCCTCTTCCTTCTTCAGTGAGTGGGAATTAAGGACAGATGGTAGAGCACATTTTAGAGGGAAGTGTCATGCCAGTGTAATAGCATACAAATAATTGTGACAGGCAAAGAAAGGATTTTTTTTCTGTAGCTTCAAGGTTTCCATGGATACCCAACAGAACTTAGAAGTTAATAGGTCCTATGGATATTATGAAATGACACGCAATAAAAGACACAGTGACAAGGACAGCACTACCCACCCCACCACCCAAAATTCCCTCTCTGGAATAATGTAGTTTCATAGTGATCAGTTTCCAAAGTACAAATTGTAACTCGTGGTTGTGATCATAGGACCAGCTTGAAAAGAGGCACACAGAACCCAATCACATGGTATTATTTTATTTAAAGAATGATAGTTCAGATCAGGAAGCAAAGATTAACCTTCAATTCATTCAGGTGATAGAAATCAGTCCAAGGAAGTTAGTTACAATGCTAATGGATGGGGTGGTTTGGAGACCTTCACCTAATTCAATTAGACATCAAAGATGAAAGAATGATATAAGAGTGTAACTTAGAAGCCAATCCCAGCTGAAGGACATAAGCCTATTGGTTCCTTTTGCCATAGTGATGCCAAATGCCCAGCTTCAACAGCTGCACAGACAGAATCTCCCTGGATTGCTATTGCTTCTGTTTCTGCATCTTCCCCTCAAATTTCTGGCTCAGAAGTGATTTCAGTTCACCTGTACAAACAGTCATGCCTGGACCAAGATTATACTTTAGTCCCTTTGAAACTAAGTAACTTTAGAACATAGAGATAATTGAAATGAATAAATCCGATGGTTTCGATACCAATACATGGAGTTGAGAATATGTGTGTGCACTTGGAATTAAATATGCTTGTGAGGTTTAAAACAGCAATACATATTTTAGAAAGACAGTTAAACACAAGTAACAGAAATTTCGATTTAAAATATTTCATTAATTTGTAATTTTTCATTAAATGATGCAACATATTTTTGTTTCTGGCGCTAAGGGCTAGGGAGTTCTCACGGAACAAAAATAGGCAGATGGCGGTATCTTTCCTTTTCATATTTTAAATTCTATTTTTATATTTATTTACTCTGTGTGTGTGTGTGTGTGTGTGTGTGTGTGTGTGTGTCACTGCATGTACAGAGGTCAGAGGACAACTTGGGGGCCTCCCTTCTCTCCTTCCACTATATGGGTTCTAGAGGTTAAACTCAGGCCATCAGACTTGGCAACAAGTACCTTTACCCACTGAGTCATCGCAGTTTCCAGATTTTAGTCCCCAGTAGAGAAAGAATTCAGACAAAGTGGAGATCTAAGAGGACACTTTTATTACAAAGCAAATGTGTGCACTCAAAGGTGCATGCCAGAGTGAGTTTGAGGGAGTTTGGACAGCACATCTTAATGGCAGACTAATGAATGGATGGATTGGTGATTCATGGGATAAATCCACGAATTTCTGAAAGGTGTAGAGTTCTTTCCCCAAATAAAGTATAGTCCTTTTCTATTCTTAGGTGGGATTTGAGAGTATGTCATGCCATTGAATACCATAATGTATATAGCCAAAATGCAATGGTAATTATATGGAAATGCCATTATAAAGAAGCAAAGAACAATTAGCAATCCTCTGGTGGTAGTTTTAACCAAGAAAGTTTAGGCAATGGCATGATTTTTCATTCTGAACTGTAAGGCAACTCTGCTGTAGCCCTGGCCCTTAGCTGCATATGACCTCTTTCGCTATGCTATGTGTCCTGCCTCATTTTGACTACATTTCTTTTGGTATGTATCTTAGCTCCTTTTCTATTACTGTGAAGAGACTACACAAAAGGCAAGAAAGTGATTATTGGGGAATTGCTGACAGGTTCAGAGAGTGAGTCCACGGCCATCATGGAGGGGAGCATAGCAGCAGGCAAGCATGGCACTGGAACAGTAGCTGAGGATTCCCAAGCACAAGGCAGAGAGAAAAGACTCACTGGGAAAGATACTGGCTTTTGAAACCTCAAAGTCCACCCCAGTAACACCCTGCCTCCAACCAGGCCACATCTCCTAATCCTTCTGAAATGGTTCCGTCAATTGGGGACCAAGTATTCAAATACGTGAGCCTAATGGCGGGCATTCTCATTCATACCACCACAGCAAGTGTATTGCCATACTTAAAGAAACATGGGTTCTTTGTATTTACATCTTTAAGTTGTTAAATTTATAAAGTTGTTCAAGCAATTAATGAGGTTTTGCTAGCTGGTATCCAAGTTTGCCTGCTCAAGTACTTGGAATGCTTAAAGGGAAAATCAAATAGATTTGAAAGTGTACTTTGAAAGGCTAAAGAGAATTGAAGAATCTAAGTTTACAAACGGGAATTCACTTAATTAGACAAAATTCAGTCTGTTCAGCTTGATTGATCTAAAATAAATCAAAGGTTACCTTACAAAGGATTGACACAGTATAGTAGATTTATGTAATAGACTTAAATTTTTGAATTGAATTTAAACACCAGAAGAAAACCACTTTTAACTTGTAATTAAAACCAGGTAAATATGAATAGCCTCTCCTACACACAAATGAAACTCCTTAGCCGTCAAATAAGTTTGTGTTCTGAAGGACCATGACAGTCCCAATCTCAGGGAATATGGTTCATCTCGGGTTTCCAAGAACCAGACTGACAGTGGCAGAAGCTGGAGGCTTGCTACTCACCATGCTGTTCTCAATTCTGTGTCCCCTCCATTCCCCTTAACATTGAGAGGCAAAAATCTGGAACATCACTTCCTCTGCTTCACTGGCAGCTGGGGGCCGGTGACTGTTCTCGCCAAGCAGAAGCGTTGGCAGAAGTTGTTGAGATCCTACTGCTTTCTTTATTAAATAGCCATATACAAGAGAAGAGCCATAGACAGTAAGTCTGTCATCTTGTTTATACCTTAGAGTAGTAGGCATTTGTGATCAAGAGGCATGAAATACAAAACCAGACTGGGGGTGGGGGTAGAACAGACATCAAAAGTTTGAGCCATTCAATACCAAGACCATTAGTGTTTAGGTATTCTAAGTTTTAAAATTAATTTATATATTTTGCATCCCACCCACAGCTTCCCATTCCTCCTCCCATTTCACTCCCTCTCCTGTCCTCACGTCCACTCCCCCATCCACCCCTCCTCTGTATTCACCCAGAAAGGGGCATGCCTCCCATGAGCATCAGCAAACCATGCCATATTAAGCTGCCATAGACCAAGCACCTCCCTCTGTATTCAGGCTGGGCAAGACCTATGAGGAATAGGTTCCCAAGAGTCAATCAAAGCACCTGGGACAGCCCTGTTCTCATTGCTAGAAGTCCCACCAACAGACCAAGGTACCCAACTGTCACATATACGCCGAGGGCCTAGATCCCATGCAGATTCCCTGGTTGTCTGTTCAGTCTCTGGGAACTCCCATGAGCCAGACTAGTGATTTCTGTGAGTTTTCCTGTGATGTTCCTGACCCTCTGTTTCCTAAAATTTCTCCTTCCTCTCGACAGGACTCCCCTAGTCCCACCGAAATTTTGCCTATGGGTCTCTGTATCTGCCTCCACTTGTCTCTGGAGAAAGCTCTCGGATGACAACTGAGAAAGTCACCGATCTGATCACAAGGGATGGCCAGATCTGGCTATGTATCCACTACTGTCCTAGAGTCTTAGCTGGGGCCATCCATGTAGACTCCTTGGAGCTTCCCTTACATCAAGCTTCTACCCTACTTCATAAAGTCCCCTTTCCAGTCATCTCCCTAAGCATTGTCCCCCTCTGCCCACCAACAAACCTGATCCCTCAAATACCCATGCCCACCATCCTCCAGTCAAACAGGGAGATACACTCTATCCCCCTTTCCAAGGGAGATCCAAGCATTCCCCCCTTGAGGCCTCCTTGTTACCTAGCCTCTCAGGGTCTGTGGATGGTAGCATGGTTATCCTTTTCTTTACAGTAAATATTCACTTATGAGTGAGTACATACCATGCTTATCTTTCTGGGCCTGAATTGACTCACTCAGGATGAATTTTTTTCTAGTTCCATCCATTTACCTTCAAATTTCCTGGTGTCATTGTTTTTAACAAGTGAGTAACACTCCATTGTGTAAGTGTACGAATTTTCTTTATCCATTCTTTGGTTGAGGTTCATCTATGTTGTTTCCAGTTTCTGGCAATTACAAATAAAGCAGCTATGAACATAATCAAGCAAGTTTCCTTGTGTTATGACTGAGTATCTTTTGAGTATGCCCAAGAGCAATACCACCAAGTCTTGGAGTAGATTGAGTGCCAGTTTTCTGAGAAACCACAATATTGATTTCCAAAGTGAGTGTACAAGTTTGCACTCCTACCAGCAGTGGAGGAGTGTTCCCCTTGCTCCATACCCTCTCCAACATAAGCTGTCATTTGTGTTTTTTATCTTAACCATTCTGACAGATATAAGATGTAGCCGGGCGGTGGTGGCACACACTTTTAATCCCAGCACTCGGGAGGCAGAGGCAGGTGGATCTCTGTGAGTTCGAGACCAGCCTGGGCTACAAGAGCTAGTTCCAGGACAGGCTCCAAAACTACAGAGAAACCCTGTCTCGGAAAAAAAAAAGATGGAATCTCAGAGTTGTTTCAATTTGCATTTCCCTGATGGCTAAGGATGATAAATATTTCTTTAAGTGTTTCTCTGCCATCTGAGATTCTTCTGTTGTGAATTCTCTGTTTAAGTCAATATTCCATTTTTTAATTGGATTATTTGTTTTTTTGATGTCTAGTTTCTTAAGTTCTTTATATATTTTGGAGATCAGCCTTCTGTCGAATGTGGGGTTGGTGAAGATCTTTTCCCATTCTGTAGGCTGCTGTTTTGTCCTATTGACAGTGCCTTTTGCCTTACGGAAGATTTTCATTTCCATTTATTAATTATAGATCTTAGTGTCTGTGCTACTGATGTTCTATTCAGGAAGATGCCAATGCGTTCAAGGCTGTTCCCCACTTTCTCTTCTGTCAGGTTCAGTGTATCCAGTTTAATGTTGAGGTCATTGATCCACTTGGACTTGAATTTTGTGCAGGATGATAGACAAGGACTATTTTCACTCTTCCACATGCTGACATCCAGTTAGACCAGCACCATTTGCTAAAGATGCTTTATTTTACCATTGTATAATTTTGGCTTCTTTGTTGAAAATCAAGTGTTTATCGGTGTGTGAATTTATATCAGTGTCTTAAATTCAATACCAATGATCCACCTGTCTGTTTTTATGCCATTACCATGCTGTTTTTATTACTATAGCTCTGTAGTAGAACTTGAGATCAGGGCTGCTGATAACCTCTGGAAGTTCTTTTATTGTATAGAATTAATTTTAACTATCCTAGGGTTTTTGGTTTTTTTTTTCATATGGAGTCAAGTATTGTTCTTTTAAGGACTATAAAACTGTTTTGGAATTTTGATTGGTTTTCTTATTACTAATCAATAAACGTCCTTGCATTTTAATTTGTTTTTTGTTTCTTTCAGGCAAAAGTCTTCCCTACTAGACTCATCAGAGATCAACTGGAATAGCAGAATCAAAACAGATAAGAAGCAAGGAAAAGAGTCCTCTAAAACTACAGAAAAGGTCCAAAAGTATCCCCACCAAAGTTAGAACCACATTCAGAAGTTTTAAACAAACTGCATGAAAATGGAGGAGAGTAGAAAAATATAAGTTGTTTTAAATCTGAATGTGGATGCACTGGTAATCTATACTGATGAAGCTATCACAGACATGATCTATGGTCTACCCTAATAAGCTTCTTTTGTCTTTTCCTCGGGTTTTAGTGTTTGTTGTTGTTGCTGTTATTTTTTGAGACAGGGTTTTTCTCTAACTGTTCTGGAACTCGTTCTGTAGACCAGACTGGCATTGAGCTCATAAACATCTGCCAGCCTCTGCCTCCTGAGTACCGGGATTAAAGGCATGCACCACTGTCACCCTGATTCTTTCCCTCTTTTATACCATCTGGGTCTCTAATTTATTTAGCATGATGCCACCCAGGACCAAACCTTTTAGTCAGTCCTATCTGGAAATTCCCCAACAGACACATCCAGAAGTGTGTTTCACTGATGTCAACAAAGCTTCTCAGTTCAGTCACACTGTGACAGTCAAGATCAATCATACAGTGTCTTGAGAGAGGTAGACAAAGTTTTGACTCCTCTGGCATAACGATATACAAATCAGCCAATCAAAACAGGAATTTCAACTAGACAGAGGTCAGTTTTTCAAGACTATAAAAAAATCTGAGAACTCCCCCAAAAAACTCAAGTCATGCTCTAAAATTGTAGATCATGGAGATATCCTTTCCAATCTTTTACAACTCTCAAATTACAACTTTACCCTTCTATGTATCAATCTTTGCTATGATTGTTAGATACCCAAAGAAAAGATTAAGCATGGCCTTTGCTCGTGGCAAAACTGAACCCATTTAACTTCCTTGTGTATAACTTGTGGTACATTCTTGAGGCAAGAATAAAAAAAGAAGGATAGTATGGAAACCCAACCTAAGTAAGTTCAGTTTAGCAATATAGAGAAGCTGGATGCCTGCGAATTGAGCCCAGTAAGCCTTTACTGTTTTTAAGTTTGGATAAAGGCAAAGCTCCTGGCTCAGTCATCCTCACTGATACCATCAAAAGAGAAAGTGTATTGATTTTGTTTTGGCTTTATAAGAAAATTGTACAGTCCTTTTACCTAAAACTCCTGAGTAAGCATAATGGAATGGAAACTGTTTTACATTTGGATTCTCTTCAGTCATTAGGTTTGATGAGAACATACACTGCATTTTGGATTCTGCTAGAATCCATTGAAAATAATAAGTTGATGAAGTAATGAATGGATGCATATCATCAAAGGAATGCAGAAATGCTTATTTCCAATTGCTGTCAAGTACTTTGCACAATCCGAGAGGGATTATGTCACATTTTAACCATTATTTTAACACCGACTGAATGTGTGTTTCTATGCAGACATCACTTCTGTCGTCTGCTGCCCATCCTTTGCAGGGTTTCACTCGAGTTCATCTAGTCCCATCTTTTCAATTAATTGATGATGTGCTTTCTCTTGAGCAGGGAAGCATAAGCCTCATAAGCATGCCGTGCTAATTTTCAGTTAGGTCAACAACGCTGTGAGGTGGCTGCCAGTATCTGTGTGCTCTCAGAAGGAACATGTGCCCTCTGGGAAAAGAGAAAGCTTTATCATAAACAGCCTCTTTGAACTGTCTTGTAATGATTTTCTTTATAATGTCTTTGTCTTCAAAATCAGTCCCTAACTTTTTAAGTATATATAAAAATACAGGGCAATTTTATCTTTTACTTAGTTGATGATAGAAATATACTACTATATCTCATGTATATTTTTAAACCCCAACAAAGATAATGAAATATCAACTAAGTTTATATTTATACTACTGGATGTTATATCTTTCTTATGTATAACTAATTCATTCATTTGCTCAAAATGTTTATTAATAACCTACTAGGTTCTTGGAACAGTTATTGTTAATGAGACAAACAAGTTGCCAACAAAAAATCCAAAAATTCTTATTTTGTGAAATCTAGCAAAGAAATTTTTAATTAAAAAATTATCATAATGGTGTACCAGAAATAAGAGGCCTGGCACAAAACCCATGGCTCATTGCAATTAACATTTGCAATTAAAGCTGAGTGGAGAAAAGGCTATACTGTGTGACACACTGACGCTCCCAATGCCACTACGTTGGAGAGGCCAGAAAGATAGAGGAATAAAGTGTTTCATTTTGTTTTGGTTTGGTTTGGTTTCAGTTTTTAAAATTTTCTTATGGGGGGTGCTGCAAGACTTAAGGGTGAATATGGAGGGACTGGGAAATCAGCGGAATTTGGGTATACGATGTGAAATTCCCAAAGAATCAATAAAGAAATTATTTTGAAAATTATAAACGACTGAGCCCTCTTTGTCTGTATTACCCTGGAATAATCTAAAATCACCCATTTCTACTTTGAAACCTGGTCTAGTTGATGGTCCCCCAATAAATAACTAAACCGTGACATGCTGAACAATGACAAGTGCTGTAGAAGATAAAGGAAAAGACACATCCAAGTAAGGTGCTCCCAGATGTGCGGAAGGATGGGTGTCACACTAAAGGGAACAGTCCACCAAAAGCTTTATCGAAAAGGTAGCATATGGACAGAGACTTGACGGTAATGTGGCTGTTAGCCACACAGTTCTCTACATGATGACTGTTACTGCTCAAGGCCAGAGCAAGCAAAAATACCTGAGGAAAGACCTTATCTAGTTCACCAAGGAAGCAGGTAAGGCTGAATCAGGAGAAGTAAGAGTGATAGCAAAGACAGGCACATCATAGGGAGACTTGCAGGCAACATGAAAGAAGACTTTGGAGCAGAGGAGTAAGTCGCACTATGATCTGACCTTTTCCTATCACTGTGGCTTCCCCATTCAGATTGGAGTTCTGGGGCCGCATAGCAAGCATGGGAAAGGGGAAATGGGTAGCAGGGAGGGCAATAAAAAATAGCTACAATATGGTTATGTTCTGTACAGAAAACATTTTGATTGGATATTGACAGTGCTAAATACACAGGAAAGGAATTAAAGATCCCTACTTTATAAATTAAAAAACTAGAATTCAGAGAAATTATGGCTTGCCTGAACTGATGCAACTAACTGAATATGAGAAATAAGATAGACAGCAGCATCCCATTAGCCTAGCACTTTCTTTCTGTTACACAATCCATTTTCAAATATACCAATATTTGATATACACTATACAATAAATATGAGTTGTTCCCATATCATATTCTGAAGAGTCATTTCTACAAAACAAAGGTCCAAAGGCCTTTAACTTAGCATTTTGGTTCAGGATATACACTCAGGATTATGCCCACTCTCAAATGTAACAGTTTTGAGGCCCAGTGAGATGGCACAGCATGTAGAAGCTCTTTCTGCAGAACTGAAAGCTGCCCTCTGACACCCCTAAGAGCTTCTGGCACTCCCCTGTACCTGGCACAGTCGGGCTCCTACTCTGCCTGGTGAATGGCTACTCCTTTTCCACATCTGAGTCCAAATGATCACTTTCCTAAGAAGCCTTCTCTTCTCAGACTAGGTCAATACTTCCTTGTATAAGCTCTATGAACAGTGTACTTTTCCATCATAGCTCTTACTGGAATTATTTATTTATTAGGGTTATTAATAATTTAAGCTCTGTCTCCTCTACTGGAATTCAAGCTTTCCGAGTTAACTGCTGTTTATGCATATAACACCAACATGGGGTAAGTACTTAATAAATATTTACTAAATGGACACAAGAAAAATATATGCAAGTTCAGGAGGCTCAAAACATAAACAATCTACATGTTTATAAGAACCAAAAAAATGAGTTTGGACAAAAAGCATCCATTTGCTGGGGAAAAGAATCAATGGTGAAAATATGAATTAGGGATATGGTTCTCAATTCACAATCAGGAAAGACTTACTGACTAAAAGGCAAAAGGATTCCAGCTACGTGGGAAAGTTATTTCAAAATATTATTCAATGGACACAAACTTTTCCTCTGGAATTATTTTCCCATTGGTCTTTTATTCTGTCTGAAAGAATTCACCATGAGGGTTTGTAATCTCTGTGTAACTTCTTGTAGACAAGTATGGGGTTCATTGAAGACAGCTCTGAAAACTGTTCCAACTTCATTATGAAGCTGCTGAGTGAATGTAACAACTGACTAAATAGCACTGCCTGTGGCAGAAGGACAAACTCCCTTTAGAATCAATCCTTGAGTCATGGGCCTTCCGTATGATGCCTTCTACGCTTCAATACGAAAGGACATGAAGAACTACATAGTTCACTTGACATTTATATGTGCAATTGACATTTAAGTATACTTGACATTTAAGATTAGGTTTTAGACCTTGATAGTAAATTGACTTAAAAATTAGAGAAATGATGGAGAGAAGCATTTTTTTCTAAATAAAGAAAGAAAATTGCAACAATTAAACTTGAAAATCTACTGTTTCCTTTCTTTTTTTATTTTATTTATTTATTTCCATACATTGTTTTGTTTTATTTTTTCCATTCAAGAACATAATTAAAGAAATAAAATTTTTTTTCCTTTCTTCCCCTTCTCCCGGTCCCC
>PVIU01016283.1:0-45483 GCA_004026605.1 Ondatra zibethicus | reverse complement strand
AGAAGAAGAAGAAGAAGAAGAAGAAGAAGAAGAAGAAGAAGAAGAAGAAGAAGAAGAAGAAGAAGAAGAAGAAGAAGAAGAAGAAGAAGAAAGAGAAGAAAAACCCCAAGCCTTCATAGGGCAGATTACCACATGGAAACATGAAAATATGGGCTAGAATTGTTTCCTTCTGTATCCTCTTCAGTGTCTGCCTGGTGCTCCTCTTTCCATCCTGAAGTTTAAGTGACTTTTGAAGAGTCTTCTCTGCTCTCCTCATGAGTCCATCTATCTCTTTTTTATCTTATAGTCCTTTAGTAGCTTCTTGAGCCTTAAGCTGCCTTTATAAACGTCTTATAGTGAGTTCATCTATGTTGAGTTCCTAGAGGGTTGGGTTCATAATATTTTGATATTTTGAGGTCGTGTGGTGAAAGACAGGCTGCAGGGAATAACTCGTCTCTGCTCTTGTCTGCTTTAACTCTCTCTCTCTCTCCTTCCTTTTTCTCTCTTTCTTTCTGCTTTCTATTCTTTCTTTTTTTTTCAAGACAAGTTTTCTCTGTATAGCCCTGGGTGTCCTGGAACTCACTCTGTAAACCAGACTGACTTTGAATCACAGAGATCCCCCCTGCTTCTGCTTCCTGGGTACCTAACTCTGCCTACCTCCCAAGTGCTGGGATTAAAGGCATATATGCCACCACAGCCCTGCTTCTTTGTGATTTTTGATGCTGCAATTATCTAAGTCAGTTTGCTGTCCTTAAATGCTGGCTTGATTAGTAAATCTGAAATCTTGGTTCAGTAGGTCTGTTCGTTGATTCTGGCTCTATTTGCATCTTCTGTACGGGCTCTGACTTTTATCCATCACTGAATCTACTACTAGAAGTACAGTGTTTTGTGACTCTGAAAAGAGCTGAATCTTTAAAACTGGTATAGCTGCAGCTCAGCTCCATACACGCATGGAAATCTTACTCTGTGCATCTATTGTTCCTCTGTAACAGATATAACTCATGGGGGTGTATGAGTGGTTTGCAAAGGAAACAGATTTAAATGTAAAAATATAAGGCTTAATTTAGGAGAATGTTATGATATTAATTGTATCATTAGAATTTGAAAAAAATCACTCAGGCACATGATTTCACTAAATATTTACTATCCCTTCGGGAGATGATCAGTCTACCTGAACTACAGATGGAGGCTCATGGTCAAGTCGGTCAGAGAATATTCCTATTTCACAAAAGAAACGACTCAGGAGGATTGTCATGATATTAGACCACATATCCCAGTGGAAAGGTAAACAGAAATATGACAAGCTCTTTTTGTATGATTAAAAGTTTAAAAGTTTAGATAGATAGATATGATCTGTTACTTAGAAATATCATGTATATATTTCTGCATAAAGGATGAGTTTGAGTATTCAGAGTACTGATTTTTGATTTACTGTCACAGATATTATTTATCCTCCCTCCTCTCCTCTCCCTTCGCCACCATGCCATCCCTCATCCTCACCACCGTCCTTTGTCTTCTCAGTGAACATTTAAATGGGTTAAGTACAGTTCTGTTTATTCCTTATGCTAATTTTGACAAGTAACTTTACCGGATTAGTATTTCAGTTTTATTTTACTATGAAGACAATGGAAACTTGGAGAAATTAAGTAACATTTCTAAAATCAGAGAACGAGAAAGTAGTTTGGAAGGTTAAATTCTACAAAGAACGACAGAAGCCAGTTCCCAGGAAAGAGGTTGAACTGCATATTAAAGACCACCACTCTTTAAGGTCTGAGCCTTACAGAATCCTTCTCGCTTAGGCCATCAAAATACCCTGTATTTTTCCTTCAAGGAACTGATCACGCGTCATCATTATACACTTATTTTGTGATCATTTGTTTAATGTCCTTCATTGAGGACAAGGATTTTTTTTTCTTCATTTGATTCATTCAGGGCTTAGGAAAGTGCTTAGCACATCGCTGATACTCTATAAATAGCTGCTGAATAAATGAACCTCCTTCTGGCCCCATTGTCAAAAGCTGCTTCACTGAGGGTTCCTCTGGTTTTCTTAGATAATATTAAGATCCCAATGGAAATAGCTATGGAGAATAAAGAACTACACCAGACCCAGACAATTATCTTTGCCCTAATCTGTGTGCTGAACCATTTTTTTTTAGTTGATAACCCCCACCCCAATAACTACCAAATGTCAGGCATAGATGCCCTTTTAAAGAGAACAAAGTTATACCATCAAAATCTATCTGCTCTAAGATAAAGCTTATCTGGTTTGAAAATTGTACTAATAATGTAAGAAATAAAACTTACGGGTATACTGGAGCGTTAAGATAGCCATTCCTGTCTGTGGTCCCATGACTTGATCAGTAAGTAAGCTCTTTCAAAATAATTTCCATTAAAAATTAAAAAAAAAACATAGGAAGAGGAAAAAAAGAAAAAATGGGTATAAGAATTATCAGGTTCTATGTTAGCCTAGACAGAGTCAGATATGTCTCTATAATAGCCTTCTTGATTCCTCATTACAGGGGGAAGCAGCAATGATTCAACAAGGCTCGGGACAAAGCGTGAATAAGGGTCAGAGTCTGAATTTTTTCCGTGTTCCCCACAGTGTTAAGATCGTATCCTCTGCATCTGAACCTCCAGTGTGCACAGCAACGATCTGCAGAGACGTTTTATCTACAATATGCTAGGTATTAGCCTCGGAGTTTCTGATTCAGCAGAGACGTAGAGTGAGTAACAACAATTTGAATTCTTTAAAGTTCCCTTATTATTGGTGAGAACGATGGGCTCACACACTTCAAACACCACTGTTCTATCAACCATAGCGACAGAACCCTCTCCCACACTTTAACATAACATTTACCTTCAGCAGTTATTTGGAAGTGTAATGAAGAACTCACAGACATCTGGTCACACATTTTTTGTCTATCATCTTTATTACCTAATATGACAAGCTACTCACTGTTCTGATTCATCAGACCATATAGCCACGCACACACAGATCTGATTCCAATGGTAGTGTAGGTGTGAACAGTTAGGGATTGTATGCATGGGAAATCTAGGACTGAGAGACTCAAAATGACAACTATAATAACATTCATGTAAATAAAAACATGATCTCAAAGTTAGCTATTTTTTAAGTTGTCGATACTATTGGTAGTGCCTTTTCATTCTGATTTCATGATTAGTCTCACTTTAAAAGGTTGCAATGCAACATTACTTCAAAGGTCGCATTATAAATTCTATATATATTTAAGAAAAACTTCAACACCCAAACTAGAATTCCCCTCACTGCAGAGCCATTTCTTTTTATTTATTTATTTTATGCATTGCCATTTCCAGTTTTGCTCAAGTACACAGTGTTTTAATTTACTTGACATGTTCTTCTTTTAACCACCGAATATTTAATCATTCCCAACTCCTTTTCTAGAATATATCCTCTGTCAGTAGGAACAGATGGTTCAGCTGATTGCTAATAGGACACGGAGCTAATTGTTAGTAGGTTAACATTTAAAGCACAGTCCATTTGGGAGTCACCCAAAAACTGCTTCAGTGAGTGACATAGCTATCCCTGGCATGTGGGCAAGATAGCATGGGCTATCAGTTTGTATTCCAGAGCATTCTATTTATGACCTACTTCGAACATGTGTACCAAAATCCAAAAGAGACGCAGAACCAGCAGTGCTACGGACTCCTTAAACTCCCTTCATGTTCTGGGTAACCAGTGCATTCTCTCGTCCTGCTTTCACGATCTCTTTCACAGTCTTTCTGTTCCCACAGCCTCCACCCCCACCGAGCTCTGTTGGCTCCAGTAGAATCTTTTGTGCTAGACGCCCGTCTGCTTCCAGTCTTTTCAGCCTCTACTCTTTCCAGTTCCTGCTAAAATTTGCTACCCAGTTAACTACCCTGAAAGCCAGCGTGAGCCTGCCTGATAGGCTGCACATCATTCAGTGCTAACAAGATGAAACCAAATAGTCTAACATTAAGACTCAAGCCTTTCCACTTCCACTTCTACAGCTCAATCTGCTTCTCGTTCGTGTAACTTGGGTTGCTCTCTGCTCTTCACTGGTACTTACTGGGTCATTGCTTCTCCAAACATCAACCCATGTCTTCCCATCTTCCTGACCTTTTATCACATTGGCCTCCCTTTAAGGATTCCGTTGAAACTCACTATTCCCAATCATGCAAGCATAAATCCTACATCTTTTCTTTAAAATGGTGTTCAAAGCCATTTTTTTCATTAATACTTCAGCTTTCTCAGCAGGAAGCAATCTTGCCTTGTAAAGTTTGCCTTAGTGATTCTGCCTCTCTCTTAGATCTGCATTTCTTTTTACATTCTACTTCTTATATTTTCTATACTTAATCCACTCTTCAAATTTCACATCCTATAATTACTTTCTTTTGTTTATGACCTTTATTGACTTTCAATTGCTTTGAAGGAGAGCAAAAGCCAAATGAGGAATGTCTCACCAACACATCATTCTGCATGGCGTGTTTTATTCTTTGTTCTCTGCTCAAGTCTCTTTCTTCTCTGACAGCCCCCATCTACTCCAGCATCTTTTTTTTCATGCTTTAATGAGGCTTCCCCTGGTTTCAGCATCTTCATGCATGCAGTGCCTTCTGCCTATACCATTGCTCTCCATCTGATCTTCTCCTGAGTTAGGCTACTTCTTATCACCTGTCGAAGAAGCCTCTTAGTACCTAAGTTGAGCAATCCCTCCCCACATACTTGTGATGATAGAGATTAGAATCATTTAAGGGGTACATTATTTCCACAATGGCAGATGTATGTTGGTATTATTTTCTACCAGAGACATATTGCCTGACAGTGTGTGGATACATAATCAAAGAGTAAATATATACTACATAATTTAAGCATATATAAGCAGAAAATAAATTACATATAATTTATTTTATTATGAATAATAGTTAATTGTGACTAATAATAATTGATATATAGTCTATATAATTAAAAGTTTTGTGTTTGGTATATTCGCTCTAATTAGGGAGGTTCTAATATTCATGATCTATTTTTATATTTCCCAGCAGCCTAGTTCTAAAACTTAATCAATACTAAGCAATTATGTGTTGAATGATGAATCCGTGAATGAAGGAAGAAAGAATTCACAGGCTAGTGATATGCAAGGTGGTAACTTAACCTTTCCCATAATTTCTAAATCCTTTTATGTTTCAAAACTATTTAACATATCTATATATGAAAACTAACCAACTCTTATTCATGGATTTCAAATCAATTATCTGGGTCTTTTATCAACTGTTGATGCTTATGGGAGATAAAAAGCAATAGAAACAAAAACACTGTCGTGGGAAAGGGACAACATTTATAAGCAATGTCCTGGTTCAAAGGAAGTGGATATCATTCCCTTTATTCTTAGAACAAAGTGGAAAGAAAGACTTAATTTACAAAAAGGGTCAGGCAACAAACCAAGTGGAGGAAAACAGTCCTTGGAAGAAAAAGGAAGCAATTTTTTTTCCAGTGTGCTTGAGTTACAAAAGAAAATCTAATTCCACATCTATTTTATATTTTAAGTTTCAATTCAATAATATCAGAACCAGCCTGTAGGCAGGGGTGTCTTTCTCCCAGCCTGACTGCAGCACGCTCACCTTATTTCCTTTCCTGGGTGCCAATCAGCCCTAGCAGACCAAGCCCCACACATCTATCAGTTCTTCACTTCCTATTACCTCTGCCTGACGTGTTATGAATTTGACCTTGGGCAACTCATTTCTGTATTCCGTAAAATAAAGGCAACGGCCCTCGTTCCCTGCTTCCTTCCATCCTACCGTTGTAAGTCTCTCCTGGTGCAAGGTTACCTGCCAGGGCTTTGCTCTTACTCATTCTGTATTTACTATCTAGGGTGTGGTCAGGAAAGCTTTATGTATAGGGCATAAAATAATGAAACATATCTTAAAAGATAAAATGCTTGTCCTCAAAGACCTCCATCCTATAGAGAGGAGACAGTTATCATGATAAAACCTCTGGTGTGAAAAATACTAGAAAATGCTAGAAAGAAAGGAAAGGGGCAGGTCAAAGAATAAAGGTTAAGAACACAGGAAGGCTGGCATTGAAGATGCAACCAAACTTAGAGGTGAAACGAAAAGTCTCATTCTCTATTCCACGCTATCTACCCATGATTCCTAGAAATGATCCTCATTTTGGATGACTCTTAGTGGACCCAGTATAAATTCAGCAGCGTAAATCTATCCTGATTCCTCTACTCTGCCACATGCTTGGTTCCTCCCCTATAATTTCCTGCCAGGAGTGCGAGCCAAGGTTTCCTCTTCGGTCTCACTGTCACCACCCTCTCCATCTCTCACCTTCCCTTCTTCCCTGCCAAATGTTTCAACTCCTTCTACTCTGTGCCAGCGTCACTTGCTTTTGGAAAATTCCACAATCATTTCCCTTGCTGATTTGTGACAATCCCCTATGGTCTTAGCTGTCAACACCCTTAACTTGATATTTCTTGAACATTCTCATATCTGGCTTAATACCCTTGCCTAACCTGTCTTCCAGGCATAGGGCAGCCTGTCCTTCAAGGCTCTGAACAGTCCTCTTGGGAGCAGTCCCGACCCTGCTTGATGGAATTGGCATTCCTTCTGAGTGCTTCCTGAATACTGTGTGCATGTTCCTGCTGTATTTACCATGATGTGACATGCCTGTACACTTCACTGTTTCTGGCTGTCTTTCCAGAGAATGGTCACGGTTCATTCTTACTTTGAATTTGGGTAGCTCTCTACAAGACTGATGGAGGAGAGTGTGAGGAAATGGGATGGTAAGGAAGGGACGAAGACCGCCAGTCAGTTGGAGAGGCAGGCGAGCTAAGGGAAGGGAAACCATGGCCTCTTAACGCTGAGGATTATGAGAGGCCCCAACTCTGCACCTGAAAGTCTCAGCACCAACCTGCCGCCCATTAATCTAGCTCTGACCTCTTTTCCCAATTCTTGTCACAGGGCTTCCACAGCTCAGCCCCCACCTGGTGCCCCAGTTCTGAGGATTCGCCTTCTGTCTTGCTCCTCTTTGCGTGATTTCTTTTGGAGGCCTGCCTAATATGTCAGGCTCTCTGAAACTGGAACTCTGGGTTGTTCTCATTCCGCTGCCCCCTCCCACTCCTCCTTTTTAAAGCTTTGCCCTGCCTGTGAACCCAGGCAGGTGGCCAGAGTCCTGCTATTCCCTGACAGGCTTCCATGATCCGGCCACTGAGCACTACATGCTCCTGAGTTCTTTCATTGCCTTTCGCTGCCAGCCTGCTGTGGCCACCATCCCTCCCCTCCTCCATGCCATCTGACTGCTTGATGACCACCTGCTCTACGAGGCTGGACCCTTCAGATTCCATTCATCACCTGTTCAAGTGGCATACTTCCAAAACAACCTCTGGGCCCAGGTCTCTTGTTCATTCTTTCCTGTCTACCTTTAGGTCCTGAACCATTTACATTTGCCTTGCTCTCTGCTCTGAAAGGAACACGCAAAGTTGAACATAAACCAAAGGTTCTGGTAACATCACTGAGTTTATGTAGCACACGTCAACACACTTAATGACCCCGGGAATCTGGGGAAATGGATTTATTTCATAGTCTATCATTCCATGTTCCAGATAAAGACATTGGAATTCAAAAGGTGAAAGGATTTCTTGTCCAAGGTTGATCAGCTGGCTTGAAGCCAAACAACATCCAGATCCTGGACTCTCTGAGTCACAGTCAGAAACTGTCCTTTAATTAGACTGGCACCTTGGCAGACTTGCTCTTTTACACATCAGAGAGTTCTAGAAAATAACAGTATCATTTACAGGCATCTTGAAGAAATATAAGTTACCAACCTTGGAACAGCAGTTTCCAAAGCTAAACGGAGCATACTGAATCAACCTAACCTTTTTCAAAGGCAGGGACACTTGAAAGAAATCAGCTCTACTCTAGTGTTAACGTATCTCTTGGATAGCAATATTTTCACATACCGCTTCAGGGTGCCAATAAGTCATGATCTAGGATCCAGAACAAAGAACTAATTAAGAGAGAAAAGACATCACTACATGGCTGTTAATAAACCAACCAAAGAGGCGGAGCTGGTACTTCAAAGGAGACTACTCTGAGACCAGTGCCTTCCAAATTTATTTTACCTGTGGTCTGGAAGCAGAAACAGAACATGCATATATACCCCACGTGTCTGTCTAGTGGAAGGACAACTGGTGATACCCTGAACTTAAGACAATTGCCTGTCGCTGTGATTCAACAAAGCCTGAAACAGGGTTTTGACCACGGTGATCTTGGCATTGGTTATGGACAAGGATTATGCAAACAGCATGATTTCATGATGCATGTTAAGCTTGACTTCAACAACACAGTGCAACTGCTGTGTCACTGATGAGTGACTTTTCCCTACAAAGCTGGATTCATTGGAACATCGCAGAAGGGTGAGGATCCTTGCACAGCCAGGCCTGACACTGCTGGGCCACACAAGTCACTTTGGACATCACTTTTCTACCTTCCACCTTCAAGCAGGGACTGAGTCTGGCAATTTTAGCACTTAAAATGTCTTACTAAGCTGGTTTTCCCTAAGCACCTGCCTGAGATGAGGGTTTTATCATCTTGGGCCCTGCAGTGAAAGCCTTGTCCGCTTGCATCTATAGTCCAGGCTCCCTTCAGTTCATCCTCCACACCACCGGCAGGATGGTCTGGCTGCCAATCTGATCGCATCACTTCTGAGTTTGAAAACCTCCCAATGACTCACCAGTTACAAAGATCTTCCATAATCCGGGCCCTTCCATCTCTCAAATCTCCCCTCCTGCTATCCTTGTACGTACGGCATGTTCCAGCAACATTGACTCCCACCCCCAGCCTCACACCCACTTTTCTCTGGTGTAGCAGAGCACTTCGATTCGGGCCCGATGCTTTTTTATTCTGCTGTGCAAACGGGAGTGTATGATTAACAAGGCAGCCATTTGGCGATAGGGAGAATCTCACTTGCTACAGGACTTTGAAGGGTGCCCAGACAGTCTCTCCTCCACTCAATCTCCCTAGCAGCATCACTGCACCTCAGTGAATCACAATGGCAAGATCGCAAGCTGTCTGGTGGTTCTTGGGCTGGAGTCTTTTAAGCAAACAAAGGTGGTACTGCTGGCTGAGACACCGTGAGGACCAGTTAATAGGAAGGTACATGGGATGATATCAAAGAACACTGACACTTCTGAAGTATATACAATACACGAATTGCTTATTCTATTTTCTGTATGTACCCCATCTGATCTTTATTACAGGCTGCAAATCCTTAATGAATTTATAAGATATGGATTTATCCAAACTGACTGTGTCTCCAAGATTCCTTTGTGAGAAGGGAGTGAAAGACTCAAGATTCTCCTCTCTCTACCTCCCTTCCAGTGCCATTGTGCCTCCAAATTGCTTTCTGAATCATCACAGACAAACATATTGGATTTAGTTTTGCTGTAAACCCATTTCTGAATCTTTGATAATGGCCCACTGGCATGTTGGAGATGTGGCACAATTGCCATCCATCCTCCCAAATCAGGAAGTCCTGAGAGACAAAGGCAGAGCATTGCATCTTGCTTACTTTAAACCGCTTACAATTGTGCGTGTGTGTGTGTGTGTGTGTGTGTGTGTGTGTGTGTGTGTGTGTGTGTGTAATAAATAGCACATGTGTAGAAGACAACAGATAATTTGTGGTATCTCATACCCTCCTTCTAACATGCAGGTTTCAAGGAGCCGACTTAAGTCTGAATGTTTGGAAGCCTGTGGTCATCTCTCCTAACCCAGTTTCTCCTTTCTCAACATGGAAAACAGAATTTTAACTTTAAAGGACTCACAGTGATTGACAGCTAATTTATTGCAACGTCATCCTATTAAACAATTGATGCTGAAACCAGCCAGAGCTTGATGAGGAAGCCAGGATTGGTATGTTCCAGGAAAGGAGAGTTAATCATCATTGATCCCAGACAGTTGTGCACACCCACAGATTGCTTCTGGTAAACTCCACAACAAACCAATGGAATGGGTGCCGATGTCTAATCTGTCACTGTACGGAGGGTCATAGTGGTCAAATGACTTAAGTCACAGAGCTGGAAGAGTGTAAATCAAGGAATAAAACTCAAGTCTTACAGCACAGAGATAGGTCTGGCTTCAATTGCCTTTTCATGGTAATATTTGAATCTTTATGTTCAATTATCTACCAAGCAAAAGCCGAGTTTGCACTATTGGCAAGGGCAAGGTCATGGAAAAGTCTTCAGTCAGTGGAGACAGCTCTTAGGAAGTGTCTGGCTAACAAGGGAGAAATCAACAGCTACTGCAGTGTAAACTACAGAGTTCTGGATTTATGGGTCTTTTAAACACATAAACTTGAAGATTTTTTTCTTTAAAAACTTAGGCATACCATGTTAATGTTCTTGGAATATTACTCCCTATTCTTTTACTTATAGAATGCCATTTTCTGTCCCTTTTTGAGCCCTTAAAAAAAGTGAGCACTAAAACCAAAATCAAACAAGAACTTCATGATCCTGCTTCATGTAGCTATAACAACGAGAGCTAAGCATGGGGAAAAGTAGAAAACATGGCTTTTTACTAATCAAGAAAACACTGGCAGACCTTTGGAAAATGGAAACACGACCCTGTTAAAAACTGCAGGATTTTATTGCTCTTATTTGGGAGACTCCAAGGGCAAAAACAAAACCATGAAATGCTGATGCTAAAAATCCTTGACAAAATACCAGGCTAGAAATTAATATTTATCGCATTTTCAGTGCTCCTGACACAACATCTCTTACATACTGATGTTTATGAATACAAATTGGCTGGCACTGTAGGCATGCATTACCTTTTCAGAAAATAAAAGAGGTAGGCAGATCCTTTCCTACATATGATTGCTAAAGCCAGACCTCAACCAAGAGTAGGCAGTAACATTTGTGATGAATACACTTGAAGTCACTGGACCACAAAGCTTTGATTGTGCATGGATTCAATGAATTATAATGAGAAAAGAGACAATAACTCTCTCAGCAGTTCTGACTACTTAGAAGACATCTGGGCTATACTTTGGCTCACTCTTAACTTAGTATGATGGAACTAAGCAAGTGTTACACAGACAGCCATCATGGGTACAAGTGAAGCATGTTTATTGGAGTAGTGCAAGGAGCATGACAGCATAGTCAACATTCCTGGACAAAGTTCTCATGAGCATGGCACTGTGGTGACAGACAGCATCACATGGCATCATATTTTCATGGCACATAATGTCACATGTCATACACATGTCTCAATGGTTATTTTATATTTCCTTGATTTAAGACTAAAATCTCCAGAAAAATAAAGTACACATGACTTTTTGTTCTAAGATACTGTTTACGATAATGTCAGACTTATTTTCTACCTAAACCATTAATTTGTAAACATAGCCTGACAGTACCAACTACAAAACGCCAGAACGTATAATCTGATTAGCTGAACTCCATGTACTCAATGTATAGATTTGTGATATATTCCACAATAGAGGTCTGTGAAAAGTTATGATTCTCCATTAGTAATACCCATTCCTCCATAGCTGTACAGAGAAATATATGTCTCACGTCTATCAGTAATAGTCTGGATGGGGGTAACAATGGTAATAGAGGGATCA
This sequence comes from Ondatra zibethicus, assembly GCA_004026605.1. Taxonomy (NCBI): domain Eukaryota; kingdom Metazoa; phylum Chordata; class Mammalia; order Rodentia; family Cricetidae; genus Ondatra; species Ondatra zibethicus. Next base: position 33,878 of record PVIU01016283.1, on the reverse strand, counting down.
GTTGAAAGCTTACTATACATGAGCTACTGAATAAAAAACTAAATGCCATATGTTGGAATAATTTGTATATGTTACTAATATTTATTTTAGATAAAGCAACATAGGCTTAGTGAGGTTAACATATTTGCCTAATATCATAGAGTTAATAAATACAAGGGGTCCAGCAAAGAGAAACACAAAGCACACAGTACTTTGAAATATCCTGGGTCCGAGCTAGAAGAGGGTAGTAGCAGGAAGGCCGCCACATGGATAGCTCCAAGTTTTCACTAGTGCTACCCTAAGTTACCATGGCAAGGAACTGGCCGTAGGTGTGAACTTCATCTTTCACTTGCTCTCAGAAATCCTAAATCCCAGAACAGAAATTAGCATGACTCACTGTAGTGATCTTGGTTCTAAAGACTAGCATCCACAGCCTAGCATGTCTAAAGTAGCATTGTCATGTTCTTCTAAGCTCCCTCCAGTTATCGTCTGAAGATCCAATGAAAATCCTTTGCTTCACAATAGACATCTTAATTTGTGACTCTTTTTCTGAGCCCTATATAGGTCAAAGAAAGTCTTTCTATCTCCACTGACAAAGTTTTAGACAACTGATTCATGATGAATGAGTGATTAGTCAGATTTATAATCTCCAGAGCCCCTGAATTCTACTGGATGAGCCTTCTTAAGTGGGATCCTCAGGTCTGTCCTGATTCTTCCATGCAGAGGCCGTTAGCATTTGACCTACCTGTTCTCTGTCTTAAGGTCCCATGAGAAAAAATAATTTTGCCGTCTGACTTTGAAGATGTGAAAGAAGGATCTGAGAGTAAGTGGAACTACCAGTTTCAAGATGGTCATTGACCTACAGAATAATTAAGAGCTCCCCATGAAAAGCAAGGGCACAGAGAAAGTCCAAAGAGGTTTTTCTATTTGTTCTTTTGGAAACAAAGTTAATGCAGCCCCAGCTGTCCTGAAACTTGTTGTGCCAATCTGGCTGGTCTCAAATTCACAGAGATCCACCTGTCTCTGCACCTACAACACTAGTGCTTGGATTAAAGGCACGTGTTACCTTGCTCAGATGGCAACAGAGTTTTAAGCACAGACTAGGCTTAGAAGGATGCCAGGCAACCACAGAAAAGCAGTCACCAAAATTTGCACAAATGTGTTACCTAACACTGTACTCACCTACAAGACACAAAAAGCATTCATGGGCATATGAATGCAAGGAAGGTAGCAAACTCCAGCTGACATGCTCACAGATTGCCTGTGTGTTGTAAGAACCTTCATTAGTACACTCACTGCAGGATTCACTAGTAGGTTCTCCGCACACTCAGTCAGCACCTACTGACACCTGCCATGCTACGGAGCACTCTTTGAAAATAAGGCATATGATTATCTCTGGTGAGAGCAGCCCAGCAAACCCTTCCTTCACATCCCTTTTCTTGACAGATATGGTAATGCAGAAGCCTTGTTCTTTAGTATAATCATACTTAGGCATGCCGACTCTATTCTGGAAGCCTGCTAGGAATCCTCAATTTCTTTCAATAGCACAGAACACTAGTTAGGTGCCATTGTCTCATTATCAGACATCAATATTTACTTCAAAAGCAAACCTTAGCCTGTTCCAAGAAAACAAAATATGTTGCATTGCAGATATAGAAAACCAAAATTGCATGTGCTGTCTCCTGTGTTTCCTTCTTTCTGGGTTAAGTCTACAATGCAGATCATGTCACACGTTACATGTCAGCTCATGTAAGAGTTCTGTACCACATGTTTCTCATCTGAAATTCAAGAACAGCAACATTTAGCTGACAGACTAGTGTGATGAGCGAACATCTTACTGTTACCACCATCATTAATAAAGTATTCAGGCCAGCCTGGCTACTTAAACCATGGTGAACAATTTGCTTTTCACTAGTGACTTGATCTTTAGAAGGTGGGAAAATCCAAACTTCTAGCCTTTTTCATTGCTCCATAGTCATATAAGAAACATTTTTCCCTGTGTTATCCATGTTATGGCTTCAGTGTACTTATTGAGAGATAAATTATAAGCAGTTTATTGGTATACAATAAAATTAATCCCTGCTGATTGTTTAAAAATGGACCAGCATTAAATTTTGGCTAAATATTTAACTCCTCGGATTTGTATCAGAACAGCTCAAATGGTGCCTTTTCATTATTCTGCCTAGAGCACATACAGAATGTAATATATAATCAAGATTGACCTAAGAAGCAACATGAGAAAATGAGACAGGAATAAAAATATTCCCATCAATATATGACGGTTTATAAACAGTCTTCCCAAATTTGGATGGTGCGACAAAGTAGCTTCTTGCCACTTCCAGGTTTTAATGTTTAGATTAATTATGGAGTGATGTTTAATTATGTATTTTATTATGCATAACAAATATAAATTACATACCTGATGGTTCACAATTATTTTAAAAATATCTATCAGTTATCCTTGAAAGTGAAATACTTCCTCAGGATGGATAGAGCTGTTTGGGAAACAGAGTATGGGTGAAATTAATGGCCCCCACATTAATCATTTATTTTATGAAAATGTGAAGGTCATTCTCCCCTTTCAGATGCTTCCTGAATTTCTTCAGCAAGGTCTAGCTGCTGCATTTGAATATGCAAAGCAGCGGATTACACAACGTGTCCTACCCTTCCCCTAAAGACACTGAGCTCTTATTTAATAAAGATGTTATTCTAAGGAGCTTTTCTGTGGCATTGTCACACCCCAGGACTTGTCTTTGAGAGGTGGTTATTATTAGCAGGGACAGATGACCTGTCTCTTTTAGAAGATCACACATATAATTGTATTTGCTTGTTAGTGTTCTCAGTTGCTGATCAAGGATCACACTGTGAAATCGATAGACATCATTTAATGAACAACTTTCTGGGAGTGAGACTTATAATATTATAATAAAATATTTTTCTACTTCTATATATTATGATGACTATTAATCAAGAACCAGGCATTATACAAAAGTTGTATACTTATAAGTTCTTTGTTACTGTTTTTCCTTAACTGATGGATATAACTGTAGAAAAATGTCCTGCTGAAGACAGGCAGGTGAGAGTTCAAACGCTCTTGCCTGATGGATGCATACAGTCATACGCATGAGTGCAGCTTGGCTAATGAGTTTCAGAGCCTGTGTCTAGATGCAGGTTGAACTTCCTCTTTCTGGTAGGCAAGCTGGTAAGCCTTGAGCAAATGGACTCACCAAAATAGACGTCATTCTGGTCTCATGCATGTGGCTTTTTTCCCCAGTTTACTTCATTTGACTACTTTTCTCAGTAAAACACTTCCTAAGTCATCGGCACATTTCACCTATTACTTATATATTCCTCCTCTTGATCTTGATTATTTAAATTCATCTTCCGAATTTTTCAACCTAATCTTTGAGCCCTTTCAGGTCTTGTTTTCACTTTAAATCCCAGATTCTACATGTAAAAGACCAAAAGCACCAAGCAGTTTATATACTGACCCTTCCCGTCTCATGCCCTAGCCCTGATACCAATAACCCTTTCTTCATGATCCTATTTCCAGCATCTTTTGTTCTATTTTAGTCCCTTCAAGATAGATGTTGAAAATAAATTTCACAGGCATTATTTCTGTAGAGTTGAGAAAAAGAGAGTGAGAAAGAGTGAGTGAGAGAGATACTCAACACTTCTTAAGAAAAATTTCTCCAAACAAGAAGAAATTGAATCTCATATTTTTGCCCAAGCAAGTAAGTGTTCCAATAGATATGTACTGTGTCATAGGGATGTCTAGGGACTTACAGTGACAGAGCATTCTTTTTTAATTTCTTTGCTATTTTTCCTTACTTAAGGAAGAAAACAACCATTGTGTTTTAGTTAAGTCATTTGAAAATAGCAGTCGCCAACTCAAAAGGAAATGAATTGGAGTAAAAATCTAATTGTGAATAACTAGAAGCAACAAATACTGGAGTTCTTGGCAACACTGATTTAAAAGCATATTCTGTTAAGTGCAAAGGTTATATCACCTAATGATGGTGAGCCTGTACCTTGGCACAAAACATGCTAGGATTGAAGAATCCTACTCTGAGGAAGTCAGTGAAGCCTCCAAAGCTTGAGTTTCCACATATAAGAAATGGTTTTAAATCACACATTTTTGCTGAGGATTAAGTGAGATACAACAAAGAATTACTTTAAGATAGTCCTTTGCTTAAGACATGTGATCAAGACAAGGTTGCCATCATTATTAACATTCTTATCATTATTACTCTCACCCTTATCATATTTATAGTACTCCATAATGGTGTGGGATTTCCCCCTGTGTGCTGTGAATATGTTTTATTACCATGTTTTGGCCTATGACAGGGCCAAAACTGAATGCTGGGAGAAAGAAGGCAGAGTCAGGCAGATACCATATAACTGCCAAAGGAGAAGGATGTTAGAACCTTATCAATAAGTCACAGCCTTATGATGATATACAGATTAATAGAAATTAGTTAATTTAAGATATAAGAGCTAGCTAGGAATACATTTGAGCCATTGCTCAAACAGTGTTGTAATTAATATAGTTTCTGTGTGATTATTGGGGTCTGGGTGCCCGGGGAAACATAAGCACAGTCTCCGTTGACACCATACATGGAAATAATGTCAAGAAACTGATATAAGTGACAAATACTGTGTCCTTTTTGTTTGTTTGCTGTTTGTTTGAGAATGACAAAGAAGAGCTCATACTAACCTGGGAATTATTAAAATATAAAAATGGATTCAACCCACAGTACTTGTGTGCCCACATCAAAGCTAACTTAACAGTGGAGCAAATGGTCATAGAAAAGTGACCACATCGAGTAGTTAGTTCAGCAGGTTAGAGTAAGAATGTAAATGTAATATCATGGTGTCCAGCACAGAATGGGAACTCTGCAAACAACTACTGATTAGGCAGGTAGATGTGGTTTAGTGGGAAGACGGAATTTATATTTCTTAACTGCAGAGTCTGTGCTCCATTTCTTCAGGCACACCATGTAAAGTCCCTGGGATCCTTTTAAATAAGATGCTATCTTTCCATTTGTAAAAAAAAAAAAAAAAGACAAGAATACCTTCCCAACAGAATTAATGTAAGGATGAAATGATGCAAAACGCAGGAATTATTCAGTATTTTTCCTGCAATGGAGTAATTGCTCAGTGTACCCGGTAACTATATTATGTCACTTTTTTCTTCCCGTGTGCTTTGTACTGAAGTCTACCTTCCTGCCCCCCATTCTTCGAGCCTTCTGTGCACTGTGGACACAGTCTCTCATGAGCATCAGCCTTACTTTCCAAAGCAGCTTTTTATTTGCCTCCTGGGTCATTTTAAAAAAAATGCAGACACTATATCATTTTCTAAGTCCAAACCTATTATGCTTCTCAGCATCTCCCAAGCCACTCTACTTCCAAACTCTTCAGACTTTCACTCATAGGAAGGAATCTCTTCACACATTTACACTTCTCCCTTGGTACCCTTTGCCTTCCTTATAACAATGCCAGAATCCACAAGCTCCTCACATGGCCATTTTGCAACTTATTTCTTGTGATATTATTTTTCTAGGCCTTTAAATGACATTAGAATCTCAACAGCATTAGAAGTCAGTCTTCCTGGAAGAAATTTAGGGAATTTAATTTCTTGATAACTCTATGCCATCTGGGGATTTACTTTATCTTCTTAACCATCACCCCAATTATACACTTAGGATATTTCTCAACCCCAATGTATAGTGTTTGTTTATGTGCAATATAAATTCCCCATTATCCACTAAAATAAAGCCAAAATCAATGTCCATGTTTCTCCTGCCTTATTGTAAGACAATGGGGATCTTTTCTTTAGCCAGAAGCCCTTGGTGTTGTGAATATTTCCAGTTCCATAGCACTTGGCACAGGTTCTGCAACTTAGTGTTATTGTATGGAAGATCACTCCTTTTTAGTTGTTGTTGTATCTTTTTTTTCAATTTTGGCCTGGGCTTTCTGATGCTCCCAGCACACAGTAGGGCTGAAAAGACGATACATAAAATGATTATCTACTTCAGTTCTAGTAACACACATAAGCTTAGATTTCCTGAAGTATAGTTGGCAATGCAAAAGGAAGACAATGGATTGCAATCCAGACTCAAAGAAATACTTGGGGGTGGTCCTAGAGGTTTTGCATATACTATTCAAGCTGATCATCATACCAGCATCATGAATGGGGAATTATATATACATCCATGGAATAACTAAAACAAAATTAAAGTCTGGGTTTAAAAGTTGATGGACCCTTTGCTTTTCCTATGACTTCATTGCACTTTCTTGTCCAAGCAGTTTTTGAAGTAGGAATATCATATGTACTTGTTTGTGAAATTATGACCTACCTCTGAACTGGTATTCAAGATTTCCCCCAACTGACCTAATTGTCCCTTTTCAAACACACCTGGTAGTATCCTTTGTACTCTCTTCTCCAACTACAGCAAATAAAGAGTTTCCTAAAATGTTCCAAAGCTACTGCCTTCCCTGTGCTTCCCACTTTGCCAGGCTGTCCTGCTCAAACCCTTTGAGCTCTTTATGACTAAACCATTGTCAATAAAATTCATGGATCACACTCCATTTCCATTCTGTAAGTGTGTGTTCCTGCTTTTTGCTACCCCCAAAACTTAGTTTGACTTGGAGCTATAAGTGGCTGTGTGTGTATGGCATAACTAACTTCCTGTCTCTTAAAAAAACCCATTAAGGTAGGTGTTCTATCATGTCTACATCAATATACCCAAATATTTGCACATTTCTTGTTTAAAAAGTACTCAAGTTTTTTTTTATAATGGATAAAAATGAAAATTAAGAGAGCGTATATAATGTGTGGGGAGGAAAAAAGAAAAGAGAAGAGGAAAACTAGAGACAATAGGAGAGAAGGGAAGGAAAGAAGAATGGTGGAGAGGGAAGGAGAGGGGGCAGGGGGTTGAAGAGGATAATATAGGCAAGGAGAAAAGACATATTAATTTGGTTGTTCATGTAAGGTCCCTGGTGCTCAATTAACTCAAATCTGCTCTTACTTTGAAATTAAAATGCACTCCAAGTTTTTTACATGCTTTCAAAATACTGTTTGTATTCAATAATACCTGCTCAATATCTATCTCTATACCTGGGAGAAATTACACTAATGCAATAGTATTTTATCTTCATAAACATTTATGAGCTGAAATGTTAGACAACCACACCAAGTGCTTACAAAAGTATATTAAATTTATTCTGCGCAATCACTTAGGCCATCTTGAATACACCGTCTCATAAAAAAACAATCTCCAACAGCCCTTCCAATCAAAGGACAATATTTAAAAGACAAAAATATTCTAAAATAATGTGCAAACAATTCATTATCATATCTCTCTCCACTATTTAACATGAATACCACACAGAGAACAGAGGAGAGAGGTAGAGAGAGGGAAAGAAAAAGAGAGAAAAAAAAGAAAGGGAGAGAGCAAAAAACCTATTTTTCAAAGTACATAATAAATTCCTTAGGACTTTGCTTTGAGATCTCCACCATGCTCCGGCACAGGTTCCGGGAAAGGGCTTTGTGCCCATGAGTGACAGTACTGTCTCAGATGTGAGGTCATTCCATTACACTCACTGTGATTTCAGGACTATGTCCTGAGTCTCCTGCTGATAGAAGGCTACCTCATCTCATTTCTAATTAAGAGCACAAAATTCTTCCCCAAACCACCTTGATCATTACACACAGCGTGCTTGGCTCTATCTTGTAATGCCCTCACATTATGGAAGAATCAACAACTCCTTTTCAACCCAAGGTAACCACCACAGCGCTAATTATGTCAATTAAAGCCCCCCTCCCCCACTTCCTACACTCAGCAGATGAAGTCTGTTTTACTTGGAGCAACAAGAGGACCAAAGAACAAAGAAGCCCTGGTCACAAGGAGAGGTGATCAGAGAGATCATGTTCGGCTTACAGATAGACCCAAGCGAGGCATCGCACACAAGAAAACCAGGCAATAGAAAGTGATCAGATGATCACTTAGTTTCGGCCTTACCTTTGAAATCACTGAACAACAACACTTCTGAAAGGCACGTAAGTTTGTTTCCCTTTGACCAGACTGTACTGGAAAGCACAGGGAAGATACAAAGATCTGTTGTAGCAAACCCTGTGTTAGCAACTGTCACCTTAGACAGCCAGTTTTGGTCTTATCTGACTGAATAGAAAACAACGAGGTCATCTGAATTCGGGAAACCCAGAGGTTTCATCTTGCATAGGATGTACTGGGGGCCAGTTTTATCTATTTAGACTGTTAGGGAACAACTAATTTATTTTCACTCATGTACCACCCTCAAATATCATCAAGCACCCAAGGAAGAGACATCATCTGAACAAAATCCCAGCTGAGCAATGAGACCTTAAAAAGTAATTACACTCACTTCTTCTGTCTGACTTTGTTGACACAGATCAAGGCTAGTAGTTCCTGTGAGAGGCAAGGAGAGGGCCTTCCCAGAATTCCTGTGTTTGTGTCTAAGCTCTAATGTAATGGACTTAAGAAGTGGAGTCTTTGGGAGATGTTTAGGATCAAAGCGCAGCATCCCTGTCCCCTTCTTCCTTATAGTTACCTTGGTTACAGCTGCCTGTGAGACAGGAGGCCTCACCATACCAGTTACTGGATTTTCTAGCACCATCATCTTGAAACTCTCACCCCTAGAACTATGAAAGTTTACTACATGAACCAGGTTATTGTATTTTCTCATAGTCTTTGGAACAACATATGACATTCCCTTACCATTGTGTCTGTCTTGTTCTCAAAATAGTGTCTGTGATCAGCAGCAGCAGTAATTTGAGACTTCTTAAGAAATATAAGTTCCCATTCTCATACTACACTGAGAAAATTTGGAAAGAAACTGGGTGGGACTCTGAAATCTGTCGTCCAAAATAACTCAGGGTATTTGCACAAATACCAGCCTTGAAGGAGACTGTCAAGTTTCCTAGCTTCTAGTCAACTCTTCTTAGTTCTAATCCATTTCAGTTTTCAACTAGAATAAAAGGTTTCCAAACTGTAAATATGATCCCCTCCTCCCCAACGCACACTCACTCCCTAGCGCTCCAACATTCATCAAATAAAATTCAAGAGTTCAAAATAATTAGATGGCATCTTAAACCTCTTACCTACTGGCCTCTCAAATTATTTTCCACGTGCTCGCAGGTATGATTTGTTCAGGCTCATATCAGCCTCCTGTTGCTCCATTAAGGAGTGGAATTTAAAATCTGTGCATCTCTCAAAATAATCCCTCGTGCCAGGATGTGTATATCATCTCCACAGCTTGCCAAACCCCTTCTTATCCACTAACCCTTTTCTGAGGTCTTTTCTGCCCTCATCCTATTCTCCTGACTTCTCTCTTCATGTCTGGAAATCCCACTGAAATCACAGGTCCTCTGTTCTAACAGAGATGTAATGGCCTCATGTGAATTGTGATTTTTATAGTCATCTATTACAGATGTATACCTTATCTGCCTTAGCATTTCAAATTTGGGATTGGAAACTGATAAAGTCTTGTGTGTTTGTGTGTGTGTGTGTGGTGTGTTTGTACTTATATATAATTTAAACTGTATAAAATTAAGAATATGTTATGGATATATTGAGAATTTTCATTGCTGTTTCTTTGAAGGAATCAATAGATACTTTGATGTTTGAGAGTCTGTTGTCTAGAGCACTCCTATGCTAGTGATTGACTTCTGTCATAAATGTCTTACAGATCAGAAAAAGAATAGAAAGAAATCTAGGACCCAATGCTTGGGGAAGTCAGGTTTCTAGTTAGTAAAAGGCAAAACAACATTCAGTGCTTTCAGGTGATGCTTTCTCAGGCAAATCTCAGTGTTTTTCCCAGGAGACTGAGTCCTGGTGACTAAACGCAGACATAGCTTCTCTGGCATGTTTTCACACTTTTCATACATGCTTTCCAGTGTAGAAACTAAAATTCTAAGCTCTGACAGAGCTGGCCTAACAACGACAAATACTGACTGAGGAAAGTCAAATAGTTGTGGACCTCAGCTTCAGCTGCACAAAAATATTGGCTATATGTTACCTATAACAATGAGCTACACTGATTGTTAATATTGCTGCTGTTATTTGACATTAGTATACTTGCTCCCAGCTCTAGTATTACCTGGGCTCTTTGCACTGAATTATGATGTTCCAAAATTCCACTTCATTTCTGGGCACAATGACAACATTCTGAAAGTTGCTTATCCGATTGCTATGGCAATTATGCCAACTCCCATTACAGATGTTTTGAATGGGCAGGAGAGGTGGCTTAGTATGTACCAATACTTGCTGCCCAAGCCTGAGGATCTCAGTTCAGATCCCAGATCTATGATCCCAGCTCCTAGAGTGAGATGAGGGATCCCAGATCTATGATCCCAGCTCCTAGAGTGAGATGAGGGACAGAGACGGAACATTTCTAGAGTCTCTGTTCTGTGCAGTGGAGGAAACAAGAGATTGGAGGTGACTTCTACATGTGTGGTAAAGTATGCATGCACCCGCATTCACACACACACACACACACACACACACACACACACACACACACACACACACATACACACACACACACACACAGAGGAGAAAACAGAGAAAAAGACACACAGAGAAATTTGGGGTAGACTAACTGTGCAGTTGACAGAAATGTCTTTTTCTTAACGAATACTTAAGTATTGTTTCAATTTGGCAATCAAATTTGCAATAGACGATAGCTGGAACACAATATTTTACCTCTATAAATAGACGCACTTGCTTTTTGTTCAATTTTATCCTTGGCTGGTACAACTAGACAACCCTGTCAGTTATGTATCACTGTCGAGGTTGCTTTCATGTAGACCATTAAGCGCTAAAAAAGAGTTTAATTAACTGAAACCCAAACTGTCATAATTAATTTACTAGTTACATTGTAACACCCTGTAAAACATTTATGTAAATGGAGTATCCACTTTCAGTGATCATGTGGCATATTTTATTTATTTCACAACTAAATATTTAATTATTAATCTTAGTAAAGCTAAAGGTATTTGGCAAAGTGCATTACTTGCAATAAAAATGCCTAAAATTTTCATTCCATGTGCTATGAAATCTTATTAAAGAAGCAACAGAAGATCAAAGATTTTTAAGCATTTTAAGACACTTTTAGGATAGCTGTACCAGATAAATGGAATTATTCTTATAAACTAATCAGCATGTTTTATGTCAAGCTCAAATTGGAAATGCTAAGTGTTTCTACATTAAAATTAATTTTTGAGCAGGTACAAAATTTCCACTTGAAGTGATGAAAATTTTAGAAAGGTATGGTAGCGACAGCTGCATAATAATGAAACTATATTTAATGACATATTATGTATATATTTTAACGTAATCAAATTTTTGTATCAGCATTTGACTGTGAATTGGTATCTTTGTCACACTTTGAATACTAAAGTATTTAATATTTCAGGTGCAACTCAGTCGTGTCTATACCCTCCTTGGCATATCTACTGTAAGAAAAGGGTTAAAAAGTAAGTTCCCGTCAACTGACTTTATCTGTTGACTATTCCAAGTGACCTACTTCACAAAGATGTGTGTTTACCCAGCTGAGAATGGAGTTGTATACAATCCCAGAGCATATTTCATGTCTGACAGTGTTACAGTAGCCAGTTTGCAGTCTTTCCTTTTAGCAACTAAATGTATCTTTTGTCTATAAGCACACCACCCTGAACACAGCCCATCTTATCTAATGTACTCCTTGTGGTCTCACTTCGCATGTCACCATTACCCTTCTCTTGTCAAGCACTGTGAGGCCCTCAGTGAATGATGACATTTATGGACTCTTGAGGCTGTTTCTTCAGATTACCTGATATGAATGTCCAGTGGTTCTGTTTAAGAAAGACATGCTATTGGCATAGCCAGTGATAAGACAGGATAAATAGGCATGGTAAGGAAAAACAATACAACACACATTCAAAAATATGAAATGTTCATCAGAAATACTAAAGCAATCTGTCTTCTGACAGCTTTGAATTTTCTCCATCCATTTGTTGCTCCAAGAGAGAGCACAGTAAAATAGGTAAAACCACTGTTAGTGGTGATGGGTACCAGTTTCTTTCCTAAAGCAGAGCTCCTGCCTAAGAAAGACAGAAATCCATTATGCTAATTAGACGGCCATGCTCTACCTCCTCAGAGGATGGGCTCTTGGGGCGATATTAAGACATATGCTTGAGAGGAAGGTTTCTCAAGTCAACGACTCACGTCTCTGGGTAGACCTAGTGCTTAAATCGTCTTTCAAAAGTATTGGTCAGGGAAAGCTAAGGTTACTGCATCAGGCCAGAGGTCTGTTCACCCTCACCCACTTTTTCTGATGTCAGAGAGCTCGTGATTATGAACTTGCTCAAAGTGGTCCGAAAAAATCAAACTTAAGAGTCAGAGCATAGGAGACTTTATTTGTCATTTGAGAAATTGTGATGAATTACATTTGATCTCTAAAATGCTTTGCTTAAACAGCTTGTGAAACTATATTCTTCTTTATGAACATTTAGACAATGTTGAGCATATCATAAATATATATCCATTTGACTTCTATAATCACTCCATGAGAAAAGTCTCATGCAGAGCTGGACAGTGGTGCTGCTGGGGTTCGAATCCAGGAAGTCGAACACTAGAAACTGTAGTCTTACACCGTCCATTCTTCTGCCTCATTTTTAATAGAAGTATTAAGACCAACAACTTTCTTCAATTTGTGACATTTGTGTTTTCAAGAAGGACACTATGGATGGCTGTCCCCATGGGAGACCAAAGAATAGAATTTAGTCAGGTGTGTTTCATTCTAATGCTGGGAAACAAAGCTTTACAATCAGTCAGATACCAGGTGGCTTTGTCCTCATGGATCATCCCCTAGTTCAAGAATGTCCGCTCAGCAGAAATTCGCAAAATATCCGGGCAAGGCTTTAGAAAGGGGAGGGAAAGTGCCACCTTGTTTATACCATTAAAACAGCACAGAGATTGTCAGGGGTTTGCTGTGATCATGTTCTTTTCTCCATTTTATGCTTACTAATCCAGGATAGAGCATGGCTCAATCATATCTGCAAACCCTTTAAGTTCCTGCCCAGTATTATTAATAGAAATGTGAAGGCTATGTTCACTACTGAGGGGAAATGAGCATTTGTTGAATATTAATTGGCTTAAAGGCCATGGATAACTCATGTGCTTTAATTTTAGTTTCCTGGAGTCAGTCTTAAATCACTGAAAAAAGAATACAACATGACTGTGAAATTGCTCGAGGCACTTACATGGGTAAAGTATAAGAAACTAGGCTACAAAAAGTATGAATTAATCTGAAATGTATTTAGATTTGTTTTCTAAAAGGCATAACAGTATAGCTCACAGTTGCCAGCATGGTCACCTTACCAGGCACATTTTTATCATGCTTTTCTTGAAGAATTCTCACGTAAAAAGACTGAAACAAAGAAATTATTTTCTATTTCTCATACAAGCTCTTGGGGTTTCAGAGTTAGGAATGAAGAAAACCCAAATTTTATAAAATAATGGATAGCATTTGAATTAAACATGATGTTCATAATGTTACACTTGGGGAGTTAAAATGTTACACGCTGAGAGAGTAGGAGGCAAAAAAAAATCCCGTAACATCCCTTATTCTTTATAGACTGAATATGAAGACATTAAACCAGTTATAACAACAAAATGGATTAGTGGTAGGATGAAAATGGAAAAAGGAAACAGATTAGTGAAGATATTTGACTCCAAAGAAAAAAAAATCTCAAAACTATCCTAGAGCAGAGGTAATTTAAAGACGGTTATTTCTAAGAAATAGATCTGTAGTGACTCCATTCAGTGCACAGCAGGAACAGCCAAAGTAGCAATTAATGCAACCACTGGTGTGGAAGTTTTCTACAAAGGACACCCTGTTGTATGATTTTTTTTATTACAACCAAGCTCTGAAGTCATGGTGAATATGGGTCATTTTTTTTTTACTGAGAATATCACCATAGATTACCAATATCACCATCCAAAAATTGCATACAAATAGTGGTACTATTTAAAAAAAAAAGCCTGACAATTGCTCAGTTCAGTTGCTCCTTACCTGATACTGTAGAGCAGTGCTTTCAAAGCAAACACAGATAGAACCTGGAGTTGACAGTATGCAGGTGTAACTGCCCCAAATGTGGCAAGAAATACCTCAACAGCAGAATTCCCCAATTCCATATTCTCTGAGAGGCAACATGTGGCCATGGCTGACCCCCTGGGTCTAGATTGCCCATGTCTACATCTTGCTTTAGAGTATTCTAGCTGTGTGTCTTTGGACTTATTAACTGACGTTTCTGTGCCTCAAGGAGAAAATGTAGACATGATGTTACTTAGCACATGGGGTGGCTGTGGAAACTACCTGAGTCAGAAGACGTAAAGTCACACCACAGTGGCAACCCATAGCCCACTTTGAAAGTTTTCATTCATGATGCGTTTATCACGTATGACTCAAAGATCCTTTCTAGTTCTGAAAGCCTATGAAACGCTTCTGTTTCTTATAAGACTGAAATAAGGCTGCAAAGCAGTTAGCCCATCTCTCCATGGTACCTGAATCATCCAGAACATACCATGCCCCTTAAGATGTGAAGTGATAGACTTTCATTCAACACTCTTAAAATATAGAGAATTGCTCTTTCAAGCATGATCTTATGTACTTAGACAGATTAGCAAGGACAAGGGAATGTTTGGCAGTCTGTAGCAATCTAAAAATATATATCTATTTGTAAGGGATGAAAGACCCAAACTTCCCCATAGTATAGTAACAAATTCACTTTTTAAAGAAAGGTGTTCTTCTCATTTTCCTCCTGTTAGTAACAGGGATGACACACCTCTTCATTCTATAAAACCAGGATGAGAAAGCAAGTCCATTATGAAACTCAAGGGTGTAGTAGAGAAAAGGGTGTCATTAACGAGTTAACTCACCAAAATCTACCTTGTTCACTTTAAGGAACTCAGTTGAGTATGGAAATAGAAAGGAAAGAAGATGGGCGGAGGATGTTAAGGTTTTTACACTAGGTTTGATATTTACGTGCATGTTGAAGTAGGTTAAAAAACCATTGCAAGAATAGTTGCTATTGGGGCTGGAGAGATGGCTCAGCCGTTAAGAACTCCGACTGTTCTTCTAGAGGACCCGGGTTCAATTCCCAGCAACCACATGGCAGCTTACAACTGAAAGTCCAGTTCCAGGGGATCTGACACCTTCACACTGATTCACATAAAATAAAGTTAAATAAATCATAAAAAGCCAAATATTAAAAAAAGAATAGTTGCTATTGTTTGTAGCACAGGAGAGCACCAATAATTAGTGTGCCTAGGGTCAGGTAGCAGGAAGGTCAGATTTCTATATGGATCTAAAGTCTTTAATTGCCCTATTGTTTTTGAGTAAGTCAAAAAAGGAATTAAAAAAATGAGTGAAGGGCAGGGAACAATTAAGGTGACAAATGACCTCTACCATAAACTCAGAAAACAAAGAAAAATAAATCTTAAGTTAAAAAGGTTCTCCAACGTTGAGTAAGATAAAAAAAATCCCTTTTATTATACCTTCTCAAGCATCATTCCCTCAACTCCTAGATTCCAGAACCAGACCTGTTTTGTTCCATAGAACATTCATTTCCCTTCTTTCCATGCTAAGGAACCATGGATTTCACTCCAGCCAAATGAGACATCTTTACAAGGCTGAAAAGGAGCCATCTCCATGATATGACCTCCTGATTCTGACCACTCTTATTCTCTCCACTCCTCCCGCAAACCCTAGTGAAAAGGTCAAAATCCCTCTTCATCCTCGCTCAATTACGAGTTACTCATTACCTTTATACTTCAGAGTGATTTTGCTATGACTTGGATGAGAAGTGTCACCCAAAAGCTAATGGTTGAAGAATTAGTCCCTGGCGCAGCAGTGTTCACTCATGGGGGTTTAAGGAAGTGACTGGGTCCTGAGGGATAGCATTCCCAATGGGCGAATCTGCGGATGGATTTCAAGCTGAATATACTATGGGGCAGCTGCTGAAACTGTAGGAGTTGGGGGCTAATTGGAGGAAGTAGATTAGTGGAGGGCTACCTTTGAAGGATGAGTTTGGTTGTTATGCCCTCTGTTTCTGTCTTTGTCTCTTCCCATTCCTGGCCATGGTGCAGTGAGCATCTTTTCTTGACGATGCCTGCTTCCACGATGGTCTGCTTTATGGTGCTGAGCCCCAAAACAATGGGTGCTAGTGACCATCAACTGAAACCTTTGAAAAGGCAAGCCCATTTAAGGTTTTCCTCATTTCAGTGGATTGTTTTCCACGTATGCTCTCACAGAGATTGTGCTGTAGTTTACTGTTGTCAACTTTACAGAATTTAGAACTGTCTAGGAAATGGGCTTCTGGGCATGCCTGACTGCCCACCCACCTTAGGTGACACTATTCCTGCCTGGGATCCTGCATTATGTAAGTAGGCGAAGGGACCCATGTAGCAGAGACCCTTCTTCACCCTTGTTCCTGGTTGTGGTTGTGAGGTGACTAGTTGCTTCAAGCTCCTGCCACTCCGACTTCCCCACTATGGGGGACTACACCCTTGAACTGTGAGGAGAAGTAAGCCCTTTGTCCCTTAAGTTGGTTTCATCAAGGTATTTTGTCCCAAGAAGAGGAAAGGAACAAAGACAGATGGGAAGCTTACTAACAGAGCTGTGTAGTAACAAGTAGGGAAGGAAAGGAAAAGCAAGATTTAATGAGTGCTTTTTTAAAAGCATTACGTTTGCTGGATGAAGAGTTAACATTCATTTTTACTCTGTGAGTTTGACAAGAGAATATACAAAAAAAGAAAGTGATCATCTGAAGGCAGCCGCCCATATCCCTTATTAACCATGCCCTCTTTTTTCCCCTCATTATCTTGTTTTTAATAGCCCTCCCTTGTTTCTTCAAAAGATCACAGGAGACTGATCCTGTTGAGGTTGTGTGAATTCCAGAATGTACATACACTGGATCCAAAGCAACACTCAAACTAGCTACCTACTTATTCTTTATGATGATATCCAAGTCTGGGAGCAGCAAGCCAATCTTTACTGACTATCACCCTATATGGCCATGATAGTAGGAGACTGGAGTTCAAATATCTTGTGCTGCCAAAACAGAGTATCATAGATGCATTAACTTAAACAATGGAAATTAGGCCTGCATTGTTTTGAAGATCAGAAAGTCCAGTGTCAGAGTTCCAGCAATGTTTAGGTTCTGTGGTCCTCCAGTTCTCATTTGGAGTCTTTTCTGGGTTTACATTGAGCAACTGAGTCAGTACCAGAGGTCAGAGGAAGGAATATGATTCTCTCTCCCTCTTCTTAGAAAGTAACCAATTCTGCAGATGGGTGCCCTGCCATCGTAACATAATTTAACTGTGATTATTTCCAAAAGGGCCTATTTTCAAATACAGGCACTGGGAACTAAGACTTTGAAATATGAATGTGAATGTACAAGGGACAAAATTCAGCCTATAGTTAGTGGAATAAGAATTTTCTCAATAATTAGAGCTTACAGGTTTGGAAAGTAGAAAGAAAAAGCAGAAGATTTCATGTTCACCTATAAGCCTGTGTCTTGAGACATTTGGAACAAAACTATTGGAAATGGTTAAGTTTGGCATATCACTGCTAGCAGTAGAGAAGGATTCTGATCTAGTAGCTACTGTCCTTCCAATTCTGGTGTCAGTGGCATGAAGAGTGAGAAACATAGGAAACTAATTCTTCGAACATAAGACTCCCAGCTGCCTCATATTCTCTATCATCAAAGAAAAGAGGTAGCAAGAAAGAAAAGAAGTTCAGTGTCTCTCATTGTGCTCTCACTCTGAAGATAGTACAGTCTCATCACAGTCTTTAAATGAATAGCTAAGGGAGTTCCAGGCTTTCTGCATACATTCATTTGACATGCTTTTCCTAACATGAGACTTTGTTCTAGGTGACAGGTATACAAGGGCAAATGAGTGCAAAGCCTTCCATGGAGGATCCTGTAGTTTTATACCAAATACAAATCTAGAATGTGAAGGCATGAAGAAACCTAGATGCAGAGGATGCATCTCAAGCCAAGACAGATTAGCCAAGAAGGTACAGGCAGTAGGGGGAATGCAACCAGTCAACATCCAGGCATAGTAATCCTTGGTTCATGTACAGTTCACTCAGGAACTTCTAGATGTTAGATGCCCTGCACAAAAGGTACAAACCTGACAAAGTAATTTAAGATTTAGCAATTAGTTTCAGGAAATAAAATTATGTAGCTCAGACAAAATTAGTGGATGCAACAAGGCATTATTTAAATTTAGAAGGGTTCTCTAGTAAACTCATACATGCAGTATATTTACAAACAGGAAGTGGAATATCTTTTGTTTTTACAAAGCATTCTGGGTAGGTAGTTGTACTGGATAAGGAGCTTCTTTCATCTTCATCACTTAATGTAGCTAGCACCAATTCGCACAGGAAGACCTCTCTAAAGCAAAAAGGGGCAAATAAACATTTTTGCAAACCAAGTGTTATCAACCAGTGGTGCAGGAGGTTCTTCAGTCTATGTGTTGCTTTCATTGGTTGAATAAAGAAACTGCCTTGGCCTTTTGATAGGGCAGCACTTAGGTAGGTGGAGTAGACAGAACTGAATGCTGGCTGGGAAGAAGGGCAGAGAGAGAGCCACCATGGAGCTGCCAGGTCAGACATGCTGAATCTTTCCTGCTAAGCCACAACCTCATGGTAACATACAGATTATTAGAAATGGGTTCAATCAAGATGTGATAGTTAGCCAATAAGAGGCTAAAACTAATGGGCCAGGCAGTGTTTAAATGAATACAGTTTCTGTGTGATTATTTCAGGTGTAAGCTAGCGGGGCGGCTGGGATGAAAAGCAGGCCCTCTCTCCACTACAAACCAGACTCAAGTGAGTCTGTCTGGCTATCTGGTCTCTGAACAATCCATAGTGAGAAATCAGTTGCCATTTAGAGACTACACAGCAGCCTGACTACCCCAAGAACAATGTAGAACAGAGCATAAAAACCTATATAGCTGTAGTCACAGGCTCTATCGTCCGTACCATCTGACATTGGAAACTACATCTATCAATTATGATCTGGTCCTGCCTCCTAATACCTTACATTTCAGCTTCTTTAGCTGATGATGAAATCAACTCAGGAAACAGAAATGAGGGCTAGGTGAAATAAAGGACTGTAAAGGACAGATCTTGGTGCTTGATGAGACTGCTGAAGAGGCATTAACCCATTATGAAGCATTCTTCGGGAGTGGAGTTTGTGACCTGTTCTCTAGCCTTCTGGAGGTTCTGCCCTTTTTCTTTCCTCCTGTCTTCCCTTCCTGATCTGATAGGAGCTATGCCTTATGAATGCTAGGGTGAGCAGCAGTTGAGGGCCTTAGAGCAGGTACAGCTGCTCGACTCCCAGCAAGGTAGCAGAAGTGACCTGCAGGGCTGCACTCAGCATGGGCGAACACCTGTCTTTCTGGTCCCCACAGCTTGGCTGACACAAGCCTAGTGCTGAGTCACACTATTTATTGCTCATGACTGGGGATCAGAGACTCTGAAGGCTCCAGGACACAGACGTCAGAGAGGACAGCTGTCCCCTTCTCTCTCCAGGTCAGACCACTCTTGTATCTACCATCAGACAAGAATGGGCAGAGGAGAATCTGTGATGCACAGAGGACTTACAGATCGTCTGCATCCGGGCATTATCTTCTAATGCCTAAGGTAAATTCAGGTAATGCATTTAGAAATCACTTTTCAAAATGTATTTTTATAGGGAAAACAAAGTTGCCATCTAGGTTGTTGGATATACACATCGCCTATACATAGAGGACATGCAATACATTTTTAGTTTAGAGTATATGGGTCTACACAGGATTGCCTACCTAATTAAATTCTACAGCATGAAGTCATTAGGCACTGGCCATTATTCCATTATGGTATGTACACACACACACACACACACACACACACACACACACAGAGAGAGAGAGAGAGAGAGAGAGAGAGAGATAATAGGGAGTCTGGAAGTCTTTTTATAATTTCTCTTCTCCAATCTACAAGGCTCTATTATGAGTTTTGGCTTTTTATATATCACTATTATAGCATTAATCTGCATTTTACTTCTTTATTTACCTTGCTAAATACAGAGAAGGATCTACAATGCCAAATGAGTTCTGTCTGTCCGAAAAATATGTATGATGTCTTTTAGCATTAACTATTATACTTCCCTAAGCAGTACCATTATTATTGTCCGAGAAATGAGAGCAATTGGATGGAAAGTGCTACCTTTTGGCAGTTGACTTTTACTAACTTGTTTCATCCTTACAGCAAATGCATGCATCCCTTCAGCACTGTGCCATGCCCCCTTCCCTCTAAAGGGAGCCCTGTGCACGTTTTAACAGCTCTGAGATGAAGCTGCATCCTGTAGGCACCATCGCAGGCAGGTCTATTTGCTCTCCTTTTTGTCTCTGGGTAATAAATAATGGTTCTTCTTCCAAGTGTGGACAATTTAGAATCTAAGAAGTACAGGATGAAAGACAGTTCTAGGTGAACATTCTTTAGGGCTCTACAAATCAGGTGAACAAGGCTGAAAATACCCCCTTTTCAAATAATCTGATGAGAGTTACAGAAACATGAAGGTGATTACAAGCAATGTTGTGGGGGAATGATGGGCAATAATCCCTTCTGAGCTTGTGATGCCATAGAGCTTCCCATTAAACATGCTATCCTATCCCTTCAGGAGTTTAGAGCTAATAAAGCTTAGAGCTAGGATGTGGTCAAATAGCTCGTTGAACAGGTCAAGCCAAATCTTTGAATCCAGTGGAAAGGATAGGGCAATTGGGCATTTGCTTAGGAGTTAGGATTCTCAATGTAGGTGCCCGTAGAAGGGAAGCAAGACATGATGGTAGAGAGAAAAAGATTCTGTTTCTATTCTGAAAACATCTATGTTCAGCATACTTAAAAAAGAGAGGTGACAGTTCCATTTGACAGATAAGAACACCGAGGTTGTCTAAGCCAAATGGCTTCAGGATGGATGCCAAAGTACAGGACTAGCCGATGCCTTCTGTTAAGTCCCCATCCAAGCCCAATGCTCTTTATGTTCTGCCAGGATCACCAAGGTCATAATGCCTTCTTTTTGGCCACACTGCTGAGAAGTGTGTAGGGTTGTCCTTTGCTTCAGTTTAGACTGAGTTAATGTGCTGCATTTAGAAAAGAAGAAAGGGATTTCTAGCGTGCTAACTTTGGGGAAAGTTTGCAAGGATAAATATGGCCTAATGTCAGGAAAAATGGGCGCAGACTGTTACATTACTAGGAGGTTATCTTACGCTGCTCGGTTTATCCATGGTTACCATGGTTACCTTTAGTCCATGAAGAATTTGACACTAGTCTCCTCTAAGTGCACATGCAAGCACTTTTCAGTGTTTCCCCTCAAAGCTTTAAGAAAAGCATAAAAATGAAAATAAAAACAATTGATGAAGGTTCATGACTTTAAGTACTTCAATACTCTGGCATTTTTGTGTGACCAGAAATTGCATTTTCAATATATCTTTGATGTATCATCTAGCAGTTTAGAGTGAAGCAATCTGGAAATGGTCTAAATTAAGAGACCTAAGGTGAAATGTCACAACATTCATAAAAGAGAAACAGCAGCTTTCCAGCTAATTACCAAGGATCTCAATGAGAGGGGATAATTATTTGAATGGTGATGCTATGCTGTGACTATACTGTCTGAGAGCACATTACCACTTTTAGGGTAATCTCGTTCAAGAATTTACTGGTCCGCGCAACCATCTTTACAATGAAGGAATAACAAAGAGTCCTTGGCTTTCATTTTCAGAAGAAAATAGCAATGTGAATTAGCTAACATCTTTGATGCACTCCTAAAGAGAAGCAGTTATAATTGACTAAAATTTAAGCCCTTCTTTATGAAAGACATCTTTGAATTCTGTAAGGAAGATCGATGAGTGCAAACGTCAATGTTTAGGTTATTAAGATTTGACCATTACAAGCTATGTATTGAGAATAATAGCTGCCAAGAAACACCTTGCTGCATTTGTCCAACTAGAGGGTACAAAGTGAAAAATCATTAACAGGACAGGCACTTCTCTATTTCAGATGATGTAGGTATCACTTTATCTGAAGCATGGCAGTTGAATTGCAAAAATCCCACACTTTGATTCTGGAAACTTCATGACTTTGGAAGTTCCAATACAAAAGAGAAGGCCAAGATCAGCAGCAATGCTTAACTTATCTGGACAAGACCATATCAGGAGACCCTGGATAGCTATGAGAGTGGTAGACAGTGCAAGAGATCCAAAGATATAGTTTAGAAATAGCTTAGAATGATCTGAGTTCAAATCCCAGCACTGATAGTTACTACTGCTCCTGTGACCTTGGGCTAACTAATCTATCCTCAAGAATTCTAGAAAAATAGCACATCCTAGAGAATATGAAGATCAAACTAAATCTCACATAGGAAACAGCTTGATGGATAGTGTGCAGACAGAGGTTATTGATAACAATCATGTAACAATATAACAGATATTATCCAATTCTTGTGTATTGTACTGGCATTTAAATGAGGTCAAGCAATAGGCTAAATAACCAGAAATCAAGGCATACTGTGTCTGTAGGATTCCATTTAGGCTTTTACATTCCCAAATAACTCTTCAATCAATCCTCATCTTGAGAAAAATATTATCAAGATCAAATCTGCATGCTAACATAAAATGGAAGGACTGGGGTTAGTGTGGGTTGGCTGATTATATGGGGAGGAGACAAGCTTCATGAAGGATAGTAAAATGATCACCCTTTCGTAATCCAGCTTTATCTCCTCAACTGCTGCAGCCTGTGGCACTATTTGTCAACTTACTTTTCAAGGTGTGCTACTGAGCTCTTAGCAGAAAATACTAATTCATAATCATTTGTTTAAGGAAGTCGTTTGGTACAATGTGCACAATAAACTATTGCCAATCACCGGGCATTGACAGGATGGCTACATTTTTCTAGGAAGCCTATCTTTTAATTTATTCCAGGAACTCCAAAAACACAAACTCTAGGAAACGTCAGCACCTAGTGTTCGAAATTAGCCCCTCCTAGCTCTGTTGGCTCACACAGGGCACTGACATGAATCTGCTTTGTTTTGGTCTTTACCATTCTGACAGCAGAACTTCAGTTGGTGCTGATTTCCTGACGTGAACGCATCTTGCCCTCGGAATAAGATAAGGAATGAAAATCCTTTAGCCTCACTCCCGATTTCTTCTTTCCTATTCTAGACATTATCCTGTCTGGAAACGAAGAGGACATTCAGAGGCCCCTTGTCATACACTGATAAAGCTGACCCCAAGTCACTTTGTTAGATTAACAGTCTTTCAAGTCCTTCACACACAGCTGCTAGTCCCCACATTTAGGTCCGAACCTGAATTAAATGGCTTTGGAAGAGTCAACTTTTCCTTGCATATTAATTGGCCAGAAGGCATTATCCCCCAGTGCCTTTCAGAGTCTTGTTATCCATATAGTCTATAATTTTTATGGGGGAAAAACCCACTTTTAAAAAAAATGTGCTCTAATAGTATTCTAAGTAGGTCTTTTTCTTTCCCATAAGTCTCTTTCCTTAAAAATTACTTGAGAAGCACATGAACAAAACCCCCAATCAAATGTCCTGGAACATGGTAAGTCTGCAGTTTATGACCTATAAAATGTGGAAGGGACCTATGTTACCCCAAACCTTCCCCTCCCTTTCTCCACCAAAAGGGTCAATGAAGAACAAGCTGGCTATCATGAGACAGCTTTGGGATCCTGACACTGGTAAAAGCTACAGCCCTAAAGAGAAAAGACGTTGCTCTTTTCACATTGTAATCCTGTTTTAGTTTATCTTGGGTTCTTATGTTTCATCAACACCATACTCTGACAGAACAAACAAAATGTTATAGCCATGGCATCTTTTTAGTTGAGAGGAAAAATAGTACCACAGACCCTGAGAGCCATCCTGAGTCAGTCTCAGCAATGTATGAAAGGTAGAAAGGATCTGGGCTAAAAATAACATCCTCAGAGTAGTATAGACAATGTGGGTTTTCACAAGATTCTGTTAGGTTTGCTGGAAGTTTCCCCAACACCTACCAAATGGGATACTGATTTCCAAGATGTGGCAGTTTTTGACCAGTGCTTCAGAAAGCACTGGAAAAATCAAAGATGCAAACCAGTATCTTCTGTCATGTTCAGGTTTGTGATAGACCTTGGGACTGCACAGGCCATCTTAATTTCTTAGAGAAACAAAACTAAGGGGGTCAATCTGTACGGAGATTATCTGGAAACTCATTCTGCAAAATCCAAGAGCTACAAAGCCATTCTCTAAACGGAGACCGGGAGCCCGTTGAACATAGAATCCATGCCCATTGTAAACACTTCTGTACTGAAGATTTCTGTTCAGTGGGAACAATATCAAGCGGTCCTGTGAGGTCTGGTGCGTGTTACTGTAAGTCTCCCAGGACACAGGCTAGAACGCATGTACTAGAGAAAGACACGGGAATTTATAATGCTCCCACAGAACCAAAGATCACAGTAATAAAAATAATGCAGTACAGCAACAAGTTTACTACTGAGCTCCCCCAACAAGCACAGACTGCAGCTGCTCCCCTGCTAGAATCCGATGCAATGCCAGGGAATCCTTGACTCTGTGGAGACCCTCTCTATCAATAGCGGCTTTCCGCAAACAGTTGGAATAGCCAGGGATCCTGATCAACCCTGAATGTTCCCCCTCCCTCCAGGACGAGGCTCTAAGAGTTGCCCCTTCCTGAGTGGCATGGACCACATTCCCAGTGTGAGGCAGGTTCTCACTACCAGCGAATAAAGGCTGCTGCGCCTGTATTCAGACCAAGAGCTCAGAGCAGGCGCTTGGCA
Organism: Ondatra zibethicus; assembly: GCA_004026605.1. Lineage (NCBI taxonomy): Eukaryota > Metazoa > Chordata > Mammalia > Rodentia > Cricetidae > Ondatra > Ondatra zibethicus. Next base: position 8,984 of record PVIU01016283.1, on the reverse strand, counting down.
CATCCCTAAGGCTATCTTCCTCCCCACTTATTCCATACCTTCTCTGATTTCGCCTTCCTGGCATTGTGCACGAACCTGCGACCCAGCTTCTTGGCATACCAGATCGAGGCAAACATAGCGATGCCAACGGAGGTTCACAATGAAAGCCTCTGCACAATCAACTTCCCACGGAGGTTGAGCCCAGCGGAATCCGGCTGGAGCTGTCACTTGCGGGCTGTTGCTTTCTCCGATCCTCTCATGCTGGTTAGCCAGGGAGAGGGTGGGAGGAGGGAGGGGTTGGTGGGGGGGGGAGGCAATCCTGTTTGGCCGGTCTGCAGGTATATTTACATCCCGCCAGCAGGAGGTCCGGGAGAGGCGGCGGAGCAGCCTTCAGAGCCGGCTCACACAAGTCCACTTGGCTAAGAGTCTGGCTGCGGTTCTTCAGCTCCAAACTCCATGTGTGTCAGAAGGAAGGGAAGCCGCGGTTAACTCCACAGAGGCAGCACACCTCCGGCTCTCAGTTCAACTGCACGCCTCGCTTGGCTGTTTGACTTCCCTCTGTTTTGACAGTACGTGCAGGCGGCCGCGGCCACCTAGAGACGTTCACACGGCCTCACAGGTGTACTAGACAATACCAGAGTGGCTGGGCACGAGGGAGAGGCGGAGCACTCTGGCTCTGGCCGTGGAGGAACGAACAGGTGTCCCTGGAGCCCAAATCCCAATCAGGTTATCCAAGATGACCACTAAGATGACTGGATGACTTTGCTTCCCCATTTTCAACTACTCTGGTCCAAGGAAAGTTACATCCTTGTCCACAGCTTGCAATAGAGGAAGTTTACTTCTTAGGAGACTGGCCCAAGACAAAGGGCAAAGTTATTAGACTGACAGGTCATTCCAAATGCCTCAGTGAAGGTCCTTAGTCTCCAAGTCATTAGTTTTAAGTATTTTTAGTATGGGAACTGGCATATGGAAAGTAACTTAATGCTGCCTTGAAACTAGTCCCCCTCTCTCCCCTAGCTCTTCTTGCAGCGACAGCCTGATTTAAAGGGACAATTTGCCTTTGTGCTATCACCTGGGGAAAGGCAGATTAATATGGCAGCTCCTGAACACTGTTTCTTTGAAGAAATTTCCCATTTGACTCTTACAGGCAAGGTTTCCAACTTCAGTTATCTTATTGGAGTTTCAACTATCAGGCCAGGCACTTGTAGGGTAAAGTCAATTTTCAGAGACAGTGTTTCCCCAGTGAAAGATATTGCTTAAGCTGGCTGCCAGTTGTACTAAAGGATAACACACAGACACATAAACGTCTCCCCATCTATCAAGCCTTTCCTAGCTGATCTGGAAGACCGGCACTATAGGCACATAAGAATCAAAGATGGCTAACGCAACTGCAAACCTTTGCAAGAGAATTGCCTTCTCTCATCAAAGACACTGTCAGCAGTGCATCTGTGTGAGGTGGCCAGGGTCTGTCCCTCAAAGGGGTTGGGGCTGCTGTCAACTGATAAGGTATACTGTTAAATGTTGGACACCTTTGAGGCAGCAGGAGGCAGAACTAGGCAGTATGGGTTGTCATTAACATCGCGGGGGACTGTATGCCTAGAACATACTCCACACAGTTATTGAAGACATAAATACACGATTGTGTTTCTGACCTTTGATTTTGTTTCTAACTATTTGTTCTTTCTGGCTCATGTATACATTAAATAAACTGGGTAGATGGTTCTTAAAGCCATGTTCTGTGCTTTGAATCTAATTGTGGGTCTTTATATATGAGAGTTTAATAGAACTCTATTGCTGTAGTGAAATGGTTCAGTATTCTTAAAAAGCCAACTCTGGGCCCCTCAGGTAGCCTGACTCCTTCAACCTTCTTTGGCATGCCTACCTGCTAGTCAGGGTTGGGTTTTGCCAAGAGCTGTTTCTTTGGCTCTGTCTACTCAATTCCTACAAGCACTATTTTCCTTTCATTTCCTTTTGACACTCTTAGGCAACCCCAGTGTAGAGTTCTCCGTGTTACACCCTGTACACCTTGGAGGAGAAGTGCCACAGTGAGTCAACAAATAAATGCACCATAGCACCTGCTTAGGTTTCAAAGAGCTTCCTCACAGGACCACAGCTCACCCAGCGTTAATGCAAAGGGAATCCATTATTTCTGCACATAAGCTCATTCAAGCCCTGTTGTAGTTAAAATAGTATTTAGTAAGAGGAAAAAAAAAGCACAGGATATTGAAGGCTAGGTGGAGGATAGCTACCTTAAATTAATGTGGAAAATTAAAATATTCTTTTGTAACATTTTAAGATGGAACCAGATAATAGAGAGTTAGAGAAGTTACTAAATGTCAAGCCACTGATAGATGCCCTAAAGTGAAACAAGGACTCTTTACTTATTTTGAGGGGACTACCAGATTGCACAATCACTTTTTGCATTTTTCCTATAAATTTGAACTTTCTTAAATCATGGAAACAGGAGTAGAACAAGAGCTTTAGTATTTGTCCATTTTATTTACTGATTTTGCTCTTCTGCTGCCCCTAATAACCTTCTCCACACATTTGATTTGAAGGCTGTATTCACTTTTCCAGAATGGGATCCTTCGGAAAATAAATGCTGCCTACCACCTTAGATTTAGCTTAGATTTGGTGTTTGTTAAGTAGACAGTTAGAGGAACAAAATGCAAATATAGTGAAAGCCACTAGTTGTCAGGGCACATGCTTGCATTACATGTATTCATCAAAATGTAGATGATGTAAATTTATCTTTATGTGTGTCTACGACAGAGTAGGAAAAAGAATTAGGAAGACTGGAAGTCAGTAGGATACTGTAAGTTTTTAGTTTCAATAGGATTATAATGTCAATTGAATACATTCACTGCCATTTTTATAGAACCATCTTTCCTGGGCTGTCCTGGAACACATGCATCTCACACAAACAGGATGGCAGCTGCCTACAGTTAATCCTAATTGTCTCTAACCATTGCTCTGCTGATTGAGATAAATAAGTTGCCGCACTGTAGCGGTAGGAAGACAGAAAATTCTGACACTTTCCATCTGCATGTGATTACAACCTGGACAGACCCTTGCCTTCCAAATTTTATCATTAATACCTTTCACCTGGCAGAAGCCTCCAAGTATAGCTGAGTTTGAGATGCAACATGAAATTTTGCAAGCAGTGTTGGGTTCATACCTCAACATATCCCTAAACACACACATACACCTGTGCAATTCCTCTGAATGAATACCCAAGGTCAATGAAATGCTTAAATCAAGCCATTAGGTATTCCACACCTACAATTTTCTGCCTGGCATATTAGTGACATTTAAAAATTGTTATCTAGACACTAAAGAATTAGTTTAAAAGCAGAATAAGAAACTAATCCTTAGATATCAGTATCTACTTAGATACTTTTAAACCTAAGAGAATGTATCTTCAAATGCACCCAAACAAACGAAAAAGGGAAACTCCTACACATATTTTTGTTGGATATTATGCGCATTTCATATGAGTAAATGATAGTTTATGGCTAGCATTTGACGTTAGCCAATTAGTAAACAGCAAGTATAAAATATACCTTATAAACGTTGCAAGTAAAAGATGATAAACATATTTACCTTCTACTCACAGAAATGACAAGGTCTTGATATAAGTTTTGTCTGGATGGAGTAGGAGGAAGAGGAAGATATTTTGATCTACATACCTTTTATTATGAGCTAAATAATGCAAAAGTTATGAGAATCAATACACATTAACACCTGTGTGATTACAAAGGTGAACGACACGGTGCCAGCAAAATGTGTTGAGACGTAACTACAGGCCAAATGCTAGGGAATGCTAAAGAAATACAAGGCAACTGCTCCTCTCATGAAGCACGATGCAGTTGGGGACAGCAATACACAAATAAGTTTCAATGTAGAATGAGGCTCTGTTATATTTGTATTCATGCCTTGGAGACTTCAGGAGATAATAGGTATTTTTCAGTTTCTTTATGACATAAAACTAGTAACAAAAACTAGCAGTGAAAACACAGTAATTAATATTGATGTAAACTTTTAAAAATAAATGAAGGATCTAAGACTTTTTCATTTTTAAGTCATCAACAGAAATGATGGTCAGTATGAAGTTACATGTACCCCAATGTCAGTTTGAACCAATTCACCCAGGCACAGAAGCATTTCTGGACCAAAACACAATCAGTTATGGACAAGTGTGAAAAAATTTTAGTTATTCAGATAATTCCATTGACTGATGATAAGTGAGCTAAAGTTTATTTTTCTGCTCTCAAAATTATCAGAACTATTTCTGTGATGTGTTACTCTCTCATCAGTCTTTTGTTTTAAATATTTGATAATGGCATGCTAATATATAATTATAATTTCCATCAATCAACTTTATAGATTTAAAATATTTTATATTTTGCCACCATTCTTTTCAAAATATTTTTACAGAAATACATTCTATTGCAGCCCAACTTCCTGTGTTATCATCGTGAGAGGTTATAATCTATGTTGACAGTGTAGCCTCATCTACTATCAGATCAGTCCTTCATGCTTTGATGTCTCCAGCAAGAAACTTTTACTAATAAACTTTTCTCACAATCACCCCAACAAGCTATTGATTTTCCCTTTATTTTACCATTTCCATCCTTCTATTTAGAATAATTTTTTTCTTATCTATGTTTGTATTTTAACAGTTTTTCAGAAATGAATTTCTATGGTAATTAAACACATAGTTTTTTAGCATTTCCCTACACTGCCTATATTCACCTTATGCTTGAATAATAGTTATAGGTAGTGACTGCCAAACTTCAGTCAATTTTCCTTAGCATTCTAGACATACTATGTCACAATGTCTTACAGCATTAATTTTTATGAAGCACGACTATCAGTCTAATTACGGTGCTCCAAGAAATATCCTTTTCTAATTCATGCAACATTTCTATTCTTTAAAAATATTCCATTTTGAACTCATGATTTTTCTTTAATCAGATTTTTCTGTAGGAGTATATGTGTGTGGTGAGCATGTATGTATGTGCATTCTCATGTGTGTCGGTGGGCTCAGTGTGTACAGGTATATGTGCACATGGAGGCCAGAGTTAGGCAATGGGTATCTTCCTTAACCATTTTTCACTCCATGTACTGAGGCAGGGTGTCTTGCTTGAACCTGAGCTAGCTCATTTGGCTAGTCTAGGTAGCTAGCTTGTTGCAGAGAAGGCCCTGTCTCCATGTCAGTGTGTACCGGAATGACACACTGACCACCACATTTGTTATGCATTTACGTGGGAACTGGGGATAATAACTCATATCCTCAGGTCTTTACACTTGTACGAGTGTCATGCCCATCCTGAGCCATTCACTAAACTCCTGACTAGTTTTTAAAAAGTCTCAGTTGTTGCTCTTCTTAAAATATCTTCTCTCTCATTTTTATCATTCCCTTTATTTAAACCTCATACTCTTCGATTCTGTCCAACGGCTTCCTATAACTCCCATTTTCCTCTACACCATATCCTGTAGTAATACTTTGGTTACATATGCTGCCTAATTTTAGTTTCTATTTTGTACCTTTTTAAAACCTTGCATTAATCACCCGAATTAGGCCTTTTAAAAAGCGATATTTTGGGGTTGATTTTTGTTGTTGAGTTTTTGTTTTAGGTGGTGTTTGGTAGGTCATACTCTGTAGCCCAGTATGGAATTGAACTTGCTGTACAGTTGGGCTGGCCTTTAATTCATAAAGCTCCTCTCTTTACTTCTTTAGCACTGGAATAATAAGGACACTCCCAAGCCTAGTAACCATGCTTATTCTTAAGGAATTAGTATATATATTTATCTTAGATACTCTACTTCTCCTTTAAGCTTAATTGTTATTGTGTTATATTTTGGGGGGATTTTCACTTAAAACACACTTTGCTGTTCTTTATTTTTGTTTCTTTATGGTCTTAGGGGTCTGTTCCTGCCGTTCTCATCCTTTCAGGTCATCTCTGCAAGCCCACACACTCTCACTCGGAGCTCTACTTGAGGCTGGTCTTGACGTTCCCCAAGATGTTCAGTAACGCGGCTGTTGCACTGGGAAAATTGTGTACATCTGCCTGACAGATACCCTGAGATTTCGCTAGCCCACAAGTAGGTTCATGTTAACTTTACACCTGGCAGCCTCTCTCTGCACAAATAAGATTATTATTATTATTATTATTACATAATGAATTTATTTATTTTCTTTAAACACACAACAGAAGCCTGACTTCCTTGAGATATTATGGGGCTGGCAAATGAATTTTATTTTAGAATTACTTTCACTCAAGAGAATCTTTCCTGTTTCTCTAAAGTTTTATTCAGAGTCCTCTATTTCAGTGTTTAAGGAGACCTAAAGTAAAGTGTCTGGCTGGCAAGAGCAGCAGGAGTCATCATTTTTACCCCAGTGCCCTTTGCAATCCAGGGATACCACAGTTAACTCAAGGGCTCGCAGTTTTGACACTCACTACGTATAAACACATATAAGTTGTGGTAGCATGACTCAACCCAGCCCCCAGAACCGTTATGAACTTAGCCTACACAAAAAGTTTTAATGCTTAATAAGCATGCACACCTTGCTTATAATAAAGTATTATAAAATTCATTACAGTACAAGCTATTTCATACCATATATTCTAAGATATCCAAAGTCATCATTATACAATCGTTAATCACTTAAATTGAGCTGTGAGCTACTGCCATCATACCATGGTTGTTCTTTCTACCGTCAGAAGTCTACCTAGTTCTTTGCACATAGTAGGAACTCAATATATAGTTTTCTGGTAACAGAATAGAAGCGCCATGAATGACTGTGCACGAGCACTGAGTGTGACTTTATAATTAGATGATAGCCTCGAGAGCCTAAAGGCACTCGCAGACACAACCGCAGCATTCAGTATCATCCCTCACTCATGCTGTTCCTCAGAACGCTCTTCATAGCTAATGAGATGGTCCCTGCGCAGGCTCAAAGTGCTTTGAAAAGCACACTTTGTGAGGGTCTGAGCACTTGTTGAGATGTCGCCTGCAACCTAATTTTTTTTCATATTGTAATTCCTTATCTTCCATAAGAACTGAGATACTCCAAAAATAAATAAATAAACACAATCTATTCACAAATAAATAAAAAACGCTTTCATTTTCTTACCAAAAAAAAAACCCCGCTAACGAAAACATACAACTCATTTAATTTTCCATCCTGCCACCTACATAAAACAGAAACAGCAGCTGTTGAAATCATCGGCACAAATGTCAACCGTAGACAGTGTTGCTGAAAATATGCTGGGTATTAATTGCACCCTCTCCAGCTTAAATAATATACAAAGTTTGTAAGAAATTTATAATCATTTCATATGCCATGTCTTTGAAGACTGATGAGAAGCAGAGGCGAAAGATTATTAAGAGTCTTCACATTAAATGAGGGGACCTTTTCTTAAAATCATATTCAATATCTTGAGATAAGTTCAGGTCATCAATTCCTCATTTTATTTAGCATTACACTTTGGGGATATATTTATGTACTATCCTTTTTAGAGTTTACTTAGTTTTGCATTTTTAATTTGATTTGCTTTCTTTTTTATTTTATTTTTTTTAAAGAAAGCAAACTATCTTTTTTCATTTCACATACCAATCCCAGTTCCCTCTCCCTCCCCTCCTTCCATCCCCTCCACCTATCACAGCAACTCCTATTCATTCCTCAGAGAAGAAAAGGCACATTGCTTTGGGGAACGTCAAAGCCTTCCCTGCTCTACCTGGGCTGAGCAAGGTACCCATCCAAAGAGAATAGGTTCCCTAAAAGCCACTACAAGCAGTAGGGATAAGTCCTGGTGCCACTGCCAGTGGCCCCACAGTCTGGCCCAGTCATAAAATTGTCACCCACATTCAGAGGGACTAGTTTGGACCAATGCTGGTTCCTTCCTTGTCCGGCTGGAGTTGGTGAGCTCCCACTAGCTCAGATAAACTATCTAAGTGGGTCCCCATGATGGTCTTGACCTCTTTGCTCATATTCTCACTCCTCCAACTCTTCAGCTGGACGTTGGGAGCTAGGAAAAAAAAACATCCTGAGTGAGATAACCCAGACCCAGAAAGATGAACATGGTGTGTACTCACTCCTAGGTGGATATGAGCTGTAAAGCAAAGGATGTTGAGCCTATTTACTACAGATTGGCGCCTCAACGTGAACTGAATCCACTTAAAAACCTGAGATGGCAACAGTAAAAAAAAAAAAGCTGCGGCGGTTTTAAAATGCCGGCTTTCTGGGCTATGCTGCCGGCACCATCTCTGGCTCCCACTGGAGACAGATTATTTGCATGGGATTTCTGACTAAAGTGCTATGGCTTGCTTGATGGCAATGTGGACTGCTGTGTGCTTGGAACTGTGCTCGGCTCAGGGGCACCACATGGCTCTGAGGCAGGAGCGGTCCTGGCTCCACCGTGCTGAACTGTGCTAATCTCAGACAGGATCGTAATTATCATAATAAAAGCGCAGTGAAGGTTTCGACTGGGCAGAAAACAGGCAGTACCTTACAACCCCTACAAAGTGCAACTTAAGTTTTTAAGAACTGCTCCTGGATAGTAAACAATTACAGATTCACAATAGGACAGATTCAGACATAAAACACCTCTAAATGGGTCACAGTTTTGGATGGCTGTTCGTAGGCTTGGGAGAGAAAAGAAAAAGAGTATAGAGAGTCAAAGTTAAATGCTTAAAATAAAAGGGTAAAGTCTTTACAGATAGTCATAGATTTAAAAAAAAGAGAGAGAGAAAAGAAAAATAAGCCACGTAAAAATGGAAAATTCACAAAATGTCTGGATTATGTATTTTATTGTGTTTTCTTTAAATTTTTTAACTGTAAAGGAGCTAAGTACAGAGAGATGTTTCATTGTCTGGGCTGCTAAGCTAAACCAGCATGGATATTATCATAAAGGCATAATGGCTTTAAAATTTGGGTCTAAGGATATGGTGCTTTGGAAAGGAGGTTCTTCTTTTGTTTTCACAGAGGAAAAGACCCT
>PVIU01016282.1:0-45546 GCA_004026605.1 Ondatra zibethicus | reverse complement strand
GGGGGAGGCCTGCAGCAGCGCAGACGCGGGGGAGGCCTGCAGCAGCGCAGACGCGGGGGAGGCCTGCAGCAGCGCAGACGCGGGGGCGGCCTGCAGCAGCGCAGACGCGGGAGCGGCCTGCAGCAGCGCAGACACGGGGGAGGCCTGCAGCAGCGCAGACACGGGGGAGGCCTGCAGCAGCGCAGACACGGGGGAGGCCTGCAGCAGCGCAGACACGGGGGCGGCCCGAAGCAGCACAGCTTCTTTCTTCTTGCCCTCCACTTACACTTGTAAACCCTCTGTCCACACTGCACACCAAGACTCAGAACCTACCTGCCTCCTGATTCCCTCCTATAGAACCCTTACTGTAGGCTTGTCCGAGTATGGCAGATTTTCTGTGACCCCGTTGTCCTCCAGTGACCTCCAGAAGGTATCATAGCAACATCAGCAACAGAGAAAGCTGGGGCCAAGAGTGGCTCTGCCATTTTGTAGCTTTGGGAGAATCATATAATCTCTAGACCTCAGTTTCTAAGTCTGTAGGGCACAGGGCATGGCTGTAAGTTTATGCATCATGGTTGGTATATCAATGGCATACCACAGTGCTTGGCTGAGAGGGAGGCTAAGGAGCATGGGGAGGCAGCTCAGTGGTTAAAGTCTTTGCTGGGTAAGCATAAGAGCTGGAGCTGGGATCCCCAGAACTCACATAAAGGTCAGGTGGGTGTGGTGGTTCACCTGTAATTCCAGCCTCTGAAGGCAGAGACAGAGTGCAAGCTAACGACGCTACCCATATCAGTGAGCTCTGGGTTAGATTGAGAGATCCTGCCTCAAAGCACAAGGTAGAACAAGAATAGAGAAAGATTCCTAATATCAACCCCTGGCCTGTGCATGCATGTGCACACATGTGTATTCACATTCATGCATGTCCACATACATGCCCAACACACATATATATGGAGATGGAAAAGGGGGAGGAGAAATTAGCACTTATTAAATTATGATTATTTAATGAGAAAACAGAGACTTGGAGGGAAAATGTTTCCCATGAGACAACCAGGTTCTACATTCTGGAACTTCCTGACTCTGTAATGCTCAGAGTTCAACCTATGCCGTGACCTCGTCCGCAAAGGTGCAGAATGAAGGAACAGAGAAAGTAAAGTAGACTCGTGACAGCAAGAGGGGCCATGAAGGAGCCAGGTGACCGCTCCTCATTCACCCTGGTTCCTGATGCCATTCATCACGGACACAAAAGCAAAGCTGGGCACGGTGGCAAACACCTGGAGTCTCAGCACTCAGGAGGCTGTAACAGGAGAACTGTGAGTTCAAGGCCAGCCTGAGCCTCAAATTCAAAAATAAATTAAGCAATTATAAGTAAACTGAAGAGGTGGCTGGATTTGATCTTGAAAACCCACATAAAAATTGGTGACGTGCAGGCCAGTAAGAGACTCTGTCTCAAAAGCCAGGGTGGCCAACACTTGAGGATGACACCAGAGGCTAACCTCTGGCTTCCACACGCATAGGTACACAAATACACACACACTTACACATACACACACGTATATAAATAAATAATCAAGTATTAGCAAAGCAGGAGGCAGGGACAAAGGGGAACTTCTATGGCATTCAGACCCACCATGCCAGGAAGTCCCAAGCTGGCCCCAGTCCCCATAGAGGAATGGCTGGCACCACAGAGGGCTCCGTCCGCTGCCAGCAAATCCTCAGGCCCAGAGACAGCAGCAGCTCCCGCATTCCTAGTCTCTGAGTCCAGCTTGGAAGCCTTGCTCAGAACATTCTGGAGCCAAAGTAAATGTGGGAACCCCACAGGGGAGTCTTGCCACTGGGAGAAAATCCAGGATGTCACCCGATGTGGCTGAACCCTTCCAGCAAAACCACACCAGCCCTGTCCCCAGCAGTCACTAATTAGATGAAGGGATCTAAATGAAATAATAGGGCTGGGCCGGGCAGCAATGCCAGGGGTCATTGGAGCTGAATCACTGGAAGGAAAATAGCAGGAAGGACCAGAGTCATGTCTGAAGAGCACATGGAGGAAGCCCCGGGGCCAGGCCACGTCTAAACCTGAGCTGACCATGAGGTAGCTCGTATAGGTCATCAGCAGAGTCCCCAGCATGCCTCCTGGTCCATAAGCCACAGGGAAGTGACCTCAGTCTGCCTCTGGGGGCCACTCCTCCTGAAGTCCCTTCCCCTCCATCTCCTCAGAGGCAGAGCTGGGAGTGACTGATCAACTCGCGGTTCTGTGGTCACCAGGCCACATACTCCTTCCTCATCCCAGGTCTTTCTCACTGCCCTCCTCAGCACCGGGTACACTATCTCCCCATCCATTCCGTAGAAAGAGATGAAGAGCAAAGGAGCGGGGTGAGTAGGCAGAAGGTTCAATCTCGGGGCAGTTTCAGTACGCTGAAACTGTCCAGAAGAGAAACGGCAATCCCCTGATGAGGAAGGATTTAGGCAGAGGCCTCAAGCAGTGGGGTGAACATAACACACCTGGACCTGACCAGCATCTCCCACCAAAACTGCCAGGGTCCCACCAAAGGGACAAATATGGTACGGCACACGTGAAAAAGAGCCCAGTGCCACTCAGTTAAAACCACAGTGAGCCAGGCATGGGAATTCAGACCTGGGATCCCAGCCCCAGGGAGGTAGAGTCAGGACAATCAGAAATGCAAGATCATGGGGTGTGGAGATGACTCAGCTGGTGAAGATGCCTGCCCCAGGCCTAGCAGGGGTTGTCAGGAGGGCAAAGGGCCCTTGTTGCCCTTGGCAACACAAACTTGCCACGCATCTTAACTGTGCTGACGTTTGTATCCCTGTTCTTTTGTTCTATAATTTTGTATAATGTTACCTCGGGGGAAACCGAGTAAAGATGCATCCAACCGCAAGTCTTACTACTGCATCAGAATCACCAAGCATTCCCAAATCTGTGGAATGGAATGCAGAGCCTTGTTGTATGTACAGGAGTATTTAGTCTGCATGTACACATGTGTATCACAGGCATGCCTGTGAGATCAGAAGATATCAGATCCCCTGAATCTAGCATATGGATTAGCCACCACGTGGGTGCTGGGAAACCAACCCAACTCCTCACAAGAGCAGCTAACACTCTTAAAAGTTGAGCCATCTATCCAGCCCCCCCAATTTTTTTTAATTTAAAAAGGAGAAAGTTGGGGCTCAGTAGTTAAGAGCACTGGCTGCTCTTCCAGAAGACCTGTGTTCAATTCTCAGCACCCACACGGCAGCTCACAACCATCTGTAACTCCAGCTCCAGGGGATCTGATGCCCTCTTCTGGCCTCTTCAGGTACTTCACATGTGTGGTACACAGCCACATGCAGGCAGGATGCCTGTGTATACATAAAATTAAATAAACCGTCTCTTAAAGGGGGAAGACTGAGAGGAGGCTCGGGCGGGACAGTGCTGGCTGTGCAAGCATGAGGACCTGAATTTCACCCCCACCGCTCATGCAAAAAACATAATATGGGGGTACACACTTGTAATTCCCACACTGGGGTGGAGGTGCAGAGACAGGCTGTTCCTGGAAGCCACCCTAGCCTGTTTGTCAAGCTCCAGACCAGTGAGCTTTGTCCCAAACAGTAAGGTGGACAGGGCCTGAAGAACAGCATCTAAGTTTGACCTCTGATCTCCATATGTACAGGCACATGTATGCATCTATACACACATACCCATACATACATGCAACACAAATGCACCTGCACACACACAAGCCCCCTGAGAACCCACGAAATTATGATATTAGTTTATAAGATCTGGGGTGAGGCCTGAGTTTGTTTATTTGTTTGTTTGTTTTAAGTCTCCCACAAGAGTTGGGGGGGGAAACCACACCATGAAATTATTTCCAAATTTCATTTGCCTGAAATTTTAACTTTTTAATAGAAAAATGTATCAAAAACCCAAACGTCTTGCGGATTCAGTCTAGAGTCTATAGTATCCCCAGTAGAATAGGCAAGAAAGGCCTAGAAGATTAAATTAGGACCCCAGGAGTGGGGAGCTGGTCCCAGGGAGCCTCCTGGCTCTGCTAGCTCATAGGCTCTGTGGCTTGGAGGTGGTTCCCATTATAGGCAGGAAGCAGTCAGGCATGTAGGAAGAAAGGCGTGCTGGTTCACAGAAGAGCCTAGCCCTTTGCCCCACAGCAGAATCCCCCACTAAGCCCCCTTGGATGGGCTTTTGAAGGTGACAAGTGGTTTGCCCCAACAGGGACAGGAGCTTCCCTCACACCATTGATTGGCGGGGATGGGGTGGGGGGTGGGGCGGGTGCTGAGTGTTCATGGCCCTTTAAGGCCTGCGTGAATGGCAATGAGTACTTGGGTTGTTTTTATTATTTTTTTTCCTTCTGTCTCCATAATTAACCAACTAATTATCCTCTTCTGCCTGCTAATGAGTCACTGGAGACCCAGGAAGGAAAGGAAGTGTCTGAGATGCTACTGGGAGGTCTTCAGGCTCCCTTCAGTGCTGTCCACAGGCTCTGGGCACCAGGCATGGCTCCTTTACCATTCTGAGCAGAAAGCTGTAAACTTGTAATCTGGGGCCAGTTAACTTCACAGCTATGTGTCGAGCAGTGTTCCAGGCAGCGTCCGGAGCCAGAGCAGCCAGGCGGAAGGGTCCCAGGAGTTCACGTCCAAGAGACTGAAAACCCACAGGCAGGGAGGTTCCCGTTCGTTACTCACAGCAGTGGCCCCAGCACAGGGTACCTGCTCTCTGCTCTCACGCTGCCTACCTCTTTTCTCTCAGCGAGATTCTGCTTGCTAGGTGACTGCTCCCAGAGAGCCGTTTGCCACTGAACTGCCAGTGGCTCTGTAGCTCTAGGACCTTCCACAGAGTTATTACTGCCACACAGTTGCTAGAGAGACCACAGCTACTCCATGAATAGCAGCCAGGGAGTGAGTGGAGAAGGCCCACTTCTAACCTCCAGAACTCCCCAAACCCCTGCACCTCTGGGCCACTTGGCTCTGCACATCTCAGACCCTCTCATGAAATACCCATCTCTCCAATATCATGTTGTCTAAGACATGCACACGTACTTACATGTGTATGTGTGTGTGTATGCAATCTTGTGTGTGCACACATGCTTGTGAGCATGCATGTAGAGGACCAAGGATGACAAAAGCTGTCTTCTGTCATGTCCCACCTTAATTTTTTGAGGCAGGCTCTCTCACCGAGCCTGGAGCTCCACGAGTCATCTAGACTGGCCGCTCCGTTAGCTCCAGCAATCTGCCTGTCTAGCCCGCTCAGGACAAGATTGCAGTTAAGTACCAACCACACACCTGGTTTTGTTTACATAGATGTTGGGGATCCAAACTCAGGTCCTCATGCTTATGTGGCAAACATTTTACTAACACATCTCCCCAATCCTTTCTGGGACGATTTAAGGACATGGGGAGCTCTGGCCACCTCACCGAACCATGGGACCTTAGTGTGTGTCAGAAGTGGAAGGACTCCCCACCCCCAGCCCCCACCCCCACCCCCGCGACACACACAGGGAACAGGGAATGGAGCATCCTCATTATAAAGGAGGATGGGGCTGGGACTCGGTAGAGTTCCTGCCTCACAAGCATGTCGTCATGGGTTTGATCTCCAGCACCACTACCCCCGTCATTGCAATAATTGGAAGGTGGAGGCAGGAGGATCAGTTCAAAGTCATCCTCGGCCATGTAGTATATTCAAGGATAGCCTGGGTTACGTGAGACCTTGTTCAGAAGTAAATAAATAGGACCAGTGAAAATGGTCAGTAGGTAAAGGCACATTGCTGCATGCAGATCCCCAGATCACGTGTGCTACCTGAACAGGTTAACCCAGTGCCTATGCAATGAACCCAGGGGACACAGGAGGTGAAGAAAAGAGACTCTCCAGAAACTCTAAAGGGAGGCAAGGACAGACACCAAATATTCTCTGACCTCAAAATACATGCCCTGGCACATACGCCACGTCCACAATCATACACATACATGCAAAAAAAATAAATTAAAAATATAGATATATACATAAATGGAAGAGGAGGCGGAGGTCCCATGAAGGGATGATCTTGCTCTCAAAGCCCCCTGGATTTCCTCCCAGGGAACCCACAGTCTCACATTACAAAGTGGACCTAGTGTCTGGCCTTACTGCTGTGCAGGGGACACCTGCCAGAGCAGCGACCACAGCAGCTCTGTAGCCCTGTGGTGCTGCTGGAGGATGCCGCTGACTCCATCCTGATATCCTCCTCCAGCACAGGCTAGTTAGTGTCTGTAACAGGGTCCGCCACACACTGAGGTCAGCCCTTAGAACCAGAGACTCCAGTCACAAAGTGGTCTGAATGCATCAGACGAACCCTGGCAATGACTCCCACCCGCTTCCTCCACACAAGCAAGACAGAGGTGCCCTCTAAGCCAGATATGGTGGCCCAAACCTGTCACCACAGAACTCGGGAGTTCACAAGTTCAAGGCCGACCTGGGTGGCATAGCAAGACCCTGTGTGTATGTATGTATGTGTGTGAGAGAGAGAAAGAGATCCTGTCTGTGTATGTGTGTGTGTGTGTTTGTGTGTGTGAAAGAGAGAGACCCTGTGTGTGTATGTATATATGCATGTGTGTATATGTGTGTAAGAGAGAGAGACCTGTGCTTGTGAGAGAGACCCTGTGTGTGCATGTGTGTGTGTATGTGAGAGAGACCATGTATGAGAGAGAGACACCTTGTATGTGAGAGAGATCCTGTGTGTATGTATATATGTGTGTGAGAGAGAGGGAGACAGCGTGTGTGTGTGTGTGTGTGTGTGTGTGTGTGTGTGTGTGTTTGCTCGTGTGCGCAAGAAAGAGAGAGACAGACAGACAGACAGAACAAGAACAAAGACTTGTGGTAGCCAGGAAGACCTGGGTTCAAGCCCCAGCTCAGCCTCTTGTGAGACAGCTGACCTTGAACGCTTCTGCACCTTCCTTTCCTAAAGGATCAGTCAAGCACAAACTGCTGTGGCCATTGTCAGGATTAAATTAAATAATTTACAAGGAGTTGCTTAGCCTCTCCTTTTGGCAAATTGTTAGCCTGAGGGCATCAGGAGGGCAGGGAGAGGCTGAGGTCATCAGGCCCATCCTGACGGGTAGGAGCTAACAGAAAGTCTGGCCTTTAGAAGGGAAGCTCAATAAAATAAAGTGAATACATGAATGAGCGAACGAAACAGTGAGTGAATGAGTGAATGAATGAATGAACGAATGAATGAGTCAATAAGTATGCCAGGCCATAGTGAAAATCCAGCATCATGAGCACTGTCTCCTAATCGCACATCCCAAAACAAATTAAGAAGCAACCACCCTGGAGCCAGTTTCACAGGTTTTCCTGCGAAATCGCTAGCAGGAAGAATTGCGGGTCTTGTGCTTGCAGAAAGGTGTGGTACTGCTACTCCACGCCTTTCAACTGCAAACAACCGAAGGCACCAGCTAGAGGCGTACGGGTTTAACGGCTCGTACACTCTCCGAAACAGAAGGCACGTTCAGAACCATGCACCAAAGGAAGGCTGGGGGTGTTCGCGTCCTTGGAAGCCACAGGGAGGAGAGACTAGAAACAAGGCACAGAGCCCACCCAGGGAGGTTTTAGAAAACCCCTCTGCCAAAGCTAAGTCCCCAGGTTGCTCACTGGTGGCAAGGTGACTAGAACAAGGCTCTCTGGGCTACCATCTGCTCCCTAGAGGCAAATTGTGCCTGTGGAACCTTGGCAGGAACGGGGCGAAACTTCCTCCTTGGAGTTTGCAGGGCTAAGCCAACCCTAATAAGAGGGTTTGCAGCCTGAATTCATTCTGTGTGGGTGGTCTCAAAATACCTAGCCAAGAATTTAGTCTAAAGTGGTCCCAAGTTGGTAATGACCACAGACTTCTGGCAGAAATTGCTACAAATCCTTCTGTGGGAATCCACCTTCCATGTAGTCTCAGAGACTGCCCCAAGGTGAGAAGTGAGCAACAGGAGCTGTGCAGGGATGCCAGGCAGACCCACAAGACATCCGACTCTGGGCTCACCCAGTACAGCATTTTAGACAACATCATCAGGCTGGGGATATACTCAGCTCGCTTGCTCCTTTTCATTTCAATCCAGGACCCTAGTCCACAGGACGGTGCCATCCACATTTAGGATGCGTCTCCCCACCTCAATCCAATCTAGAAATTCCCCCGCAGACATGGTAGGAGGTTTGCCTCATAGGTGATTCTAGATACTGTCTAGTTAACAATATTAACATCTGCCAGGCGGTGGTGGCACATCCTTTAATCCCAGCACTCGGGAGGCAGAGGCAGGTGAATCTCTGTGAGTTCGAGGCCAGGCTGGTCTACAAGAGCTAGTTCCAGGACAGGCTCCAAAGCCACAGAGAAACCCTGTCTCGAAAAAACAAAAACAAACAAACAAAAAACAATATTAACATCATAGCAATGTACTTACTATAAGGACACCCAGGGTGATACTGTAACTGTATTTGCAGACCAGCAAGATGGCCCAGTGGGTAAAGGCACCCGCTGCCAAACCTAGTGAGCTGAATTCTGTCCCAGGACCTACACATTGGAAGGAGAGCGTCAGCTCCTGAACTTGTCCTCTGACCTCCCACACAAGTGCAGAGGAGTGTACGTGCAGGCATGAAAACTTAAAATGTGTTTGCTTATCATCTGAAATTCAAATTTCACAGGACTCCTGTTTTGTTTTGTTTTGTTTTTTGCGGGGAGGTTGTTTTTTTAAGACAGGGTTTCTCTCTGTAGCTTTGGAGCCTGTCCTGGAACTAGCTCTTGTAGACCAGGCTGGCCTCGAACTCACAGAGATCCGCCTGCCTCTGCCTCCAGAGTGCCGGGATTAAAGGAGTGCACCACCACCACCCGGTTACTGGAATTTGAACCCAGGACCTCACACAAGCTGCATAAGCTCTCGAGAACTGAGTTACACCACCAGTCCTCTTTTTACTTTATTTTTAAGATTTATTTATTTTTATCTTATGCATATGAGTGTATGTGCCCGTGGAAGACACAAGGACGTTGAGCGCCCTGAAACTGGAGTAACAGGAGGCTGTGAGGGGCCACGTGTGTACTAGAAACTGAGCCTGGGTCCTCTATAGGGCGACAGTGTTCTTAGCCCCTGGGCTGTCTCTCCAGCCCTCTGTCGTCACTTACTATTTTGAGACCAGGTCTCAGTAAGTTTCATAGGCTGACCTAAACTGACTCTGTAGTCCAGGCTGGCTTTGAATTTGTGATTCTCCTGTCTCCTGGGGTTCTGGACCTGAGTTATGAGGTCTCCCAGAATTTTAGAAGATTTTTTTTTAAGGAGAGAAGAGGATAGTGACTAATTTTGTAACTTGATTAGATAGATTCATTCCCATTTTTAGAGGTAAACTTAAGTTTCAGGTGATAAAGAACAAATACATTTTTAGAATTGCTGTGTTCCCAATGCCGGGCTGTGGTGGCTCACGTCTTTAATCCCAGCACTCGGGAGGCAGAGGCAGGCGGATCTGTGAGTTCGAGGCCAGTCTGGTCTACAAAGCTAGTTCCAGGACAGGCTCCAAAGCTACAGAGAAACCCTGTCTTAAAAAACAAAAACAAAAACAAAAAAAAAAAAAAAGAATTGCTGTGTTCCCAATATCACAGGCTGCTGTTTATACTAAAAATAGCAAGACACCGGAAGATCCCTGAGATCAGGACTAGGGCAAAGATGTCTCCTCTCACATTCCTATTCGAGATCACACTAGAAACTTCAGCTAGCGCAATAAGGCAAGAAAAAAAAATTATAGATTGAGATGGAAGAAAGGAAACAGTATGTCTTCACAGATGACTCTAGTTTTTTATGTAGAAAATTCAAACGAATCAATCACCAACTAAAAAAACATCTCGGATCAAGCCAGGCATTCTCTCCTGCCTCAGCCTTGGTGCTAGGATTATGTGCATGCAGCACTATGCCAAGCTTACATGTTCCTTAAAAATTAAAACCACAGAGAGTTCCTGCGCACCCTCACCCAGTTTTCCCTGCCCTTAGCCTCTTACCAATGCAGTCCCACTTTCACTGACGAGGGACCAATATCCGTTCATTACTATCCGGCAAGACCCATGGTTTTTTCCTACTTTCACTAGTGTGTCCCCCACATCGTGTTCACTTCCTGCTCCCGAATGCCATCCAGAGATCACACCGTGCTAAGCCATCATGTTCCCCTAACCTCCTCTGGTCTGTGACAGTTCATCAGTGGGAAAGGACAGAAAAGGAAGGGTACAGCAAAGCCTCATCTACCTTTTGATTTGAACACTAATGACGTTTAAAAGTAGTGTTCCAGAAGGCTGGAAGTGGCTCAGCAGATAAAGGTGCTTCCTGCGCAAGCATGAGACTGAGCCTGAATCCCAGGCACTCACATAGAAGCCAAGCATGGCCACATGTGCCTGTAGCCTCAGAGTTGGAGGGACAGAGACAGGCAGATCCTGGGGGCTGGCTGGCCAATCACCCTAGCCAAAACAGTGAGTTTCGGGTTCAGAGAGAGACCCCTGCCACAAGGGAATAAGGCAAAGGGTGATGGAACAGCACACCTGACATCCGATCTGGCCTCCGGGGGAATAGTCAGAGACACACATATACCACACACACACACATACACCACATACACGCGCGCACGCACGCACACACACACACACACACACACACACACAGGAAAGTCGTGTTCTGCAGCAAAAAAGAAAGAGAGAGAGAGAGAGGGAGAGAAAATGTGAATGAATGTCTGTCTGTCTGTCTGTCTGTCCAGACATGGGAATCTAAGTGATCAAAATAACTGTGCTTTGCCATTTTTCTGCATAATCAAAAATTAAAATCTCAGGCAAAGGGCCCTGTGCACACACAGGCCCTGAGGCAGAGTGAGTGAAACAAAGCCGCTGTACTTTAAGAGCAAGGAACAACAAACAAGGTGGCATCAGGATGGCAGAGTTACGGGAGACTGGATCCCAAAGCCACAGAAGGAATGTCCTTCCCACACATTCTAGAGGCCCTGGTCCCTCCCAGCCGATACCATTCCCAAGGGCCCCTAGGTCTGTTTTGCCATCATCCAGTGCCCACCCCAGTTCAGGCCCTGCACTCTCCCGAACATGACAAGGTCATTGTCCCCTTTTCCTACAGGCTACTTTTTCCAAAGAGGTATTCGGAGCCACCAGGTTTCTGTGGGCAGATGCCCTGGGGCACATGACAAAGGCTCAATTGTCTGGTGCCCTGTGTTGGACCAGCCCAGCAGGATTCTGCCTGATTCAACGGCTCCCACATCAAAGACATGACGTCAAAGCTCCAGCAACCACTCAGACACAGCCCAGCCCTGGTGCCAAGGGCTCCCAGGAGGCACAGTCCCACCCTGGAAGGTTAGCAGGAAGGTGAAGGCACAGAGAGAACAGGAGCTAGGAGGGAGAGGCACTACCTGTGAGGGCTGGGAGGCCCGGCAGCATCGCTGCCTCCACTGAGCTGCTGTGGGCGTGGGTAACCGGAGTGTGCCAAGGTAACACAGCCGTACAAGCATCCAGCACCTCCATGTCCCAGGCCCTCATCCTGTCTGCACAGAACACCCCTACCCAGCAGCCACAATGGGACCAATAGAGGCAAAAGCCCCCAAGCACCACCAATGTGCAGCTGAAGTCTTTGAGCTGACAATAGCTTTCTTGACCTTGAACTTGTGGGTGCCAAGAGACGTGTCTGCTGTGTGTCACATTGTCAGCACTGGCTCCCCTTAACGTGGTGAGATTTGAGACCAAAGAACAGCTCACCTGTTCCAGATGACAAGTAACGAGACACAGGGAGCCCCAGGGTTGTAGGGGACAGAGCACTCCAGGGCAGCCCTAGATGAGGGGAGTGGCTCCCCAAAGGCTCAGTGACTCTGAGCTTGCCATCTCAGTCCACTTTCTGTGACTGTAACAGCACACTCAGGACTGAGCACACTGTAGAAGACAGAGAATTATTGGTCTCAAGGCTCTGCAGGCTGGGCCCACTTCCTGGAAGGGCCTTCTCTATACACGACAACATGTCAGAAACATAGAGGCAGCACCCAGGAACTGATTCGAGTGGCATCCTGCAACCAGACTGAGTTCATCCTTTCCTCCCAAATCCTTTCCAAGGACAACAGCTGTGTCCATTCAGGGGACCTCGGCCCTCAGGCCCTAACCGTTCATAAAGGTCCCACCTGTTCTGTATTTGGTTTTAGAAAAGATGAGATTATAAACACATGCCATGACTGGTGTTTCCGTTGGTCAATACTATAACAACAACATTTAAATTCCAGCATGGGTCAGGCACAGAGGCAGATAGTCAAAGTCACCACTAACTATATAGCCAGTTTAATGTCAACCTGGGCTACATAAAACCCTGTGTTTTGGGGTAATGTTGAACCTTAGCACTTTTTTTCTTTTTTCTTTTGGTTTTTTTGAGACAACAGACCTGTGTAACAGCCCTGGCTGTCCTGGAACTCACTCTATAGACCAGGCTGGCCTCAAACTCACTTTGTAGACCATGCTGGCCTTGAACATTTGTACTTTCTAACAATTAAATGGAATAGAAAAGAGGATCAAAGGCTGTCCCCAGGTCTTGGTTCTAGTTGTAATGATTGTTCTGTCTCTTTAAGAGACAAGCCACGCCCACTCCCTCCCCTCCACTGAGGCAGGCAGATCTTCCTTCCTGCTTGCAGTCTAAGGCTCTTCCTTTTCTGTCTCCCTCTTGAAGAGGCAGCTTCTGTCTCTACCTTCTCTCTCTCTCTCTCTCTCTCTCTCTCTCTCTTTCTCTCCCTCTCTGCCCCCTTTCTGCTCTTCTCCCCTTCCCCCTCCATAACTCACTAAATAAATATCCAACCTCACTCTGCATGGCGTGCCTATCCATGTCTCTGTCTCTCGCCTGCCGCGTGGTTCCCTGACCAGGACCAATCACCTTCGGAGACCTGCCGCGGCTTGACCAGGACCACTACATACTACCACCACTCGGGAACCTGCAGCATTTCTGCCGCTGCAGCCACTTGGGGATCCGTAGAATTTTATTTTTACCTTTACACTAGTGTCTAGAAGAACAGTGGCCACTGACTGCAGGGAAAGGTTGAGAGGTGGCTTTGGAGAAATCTGAGATGTCACCTTACTTAGGAGAAAGGGAGCATATCAGGAAGGGCAGACCTACAGGCCAGTGAGTCTCCAAGGAAGTTAAACTGTGTCAAGGAGACATTGAGCTCACTAGAGCTATGCTGTATGTCAACATATGAGTGAGTATCTCTAGTCAGCAAGTCTTCCTACTCGCTCCTTCTTACAAACCCCTTAGGCCTGGCTGTCATGGCACAGACTTCTGACAGACTTTGTCTAGTCCTGGCTTCTGGCAGATTCTGTCTGTAGGACCCAGCCATGACAAGCTCAATAGAGGCCTGAGTCTCAGTAGTTTACCCTAAGGCAATAGCTGGTTCTGAGAAAGACCACAAACTGAGACTACCCAGGCACCACCCAGGAACAGACCATCCAAAGGAAATTCCTAACCTTCCAACCATTGTAGAAAGGATCACCTGCCAGTACACACCCATTGCTATTTACCTAGACACCCCTAGACAAATGTCAGCCAATCAGGATTGAACCTGTCACCCCACACCCTGCTAATGTAACTTTTCTGATTTTTTGCCTTTAAATAGTACCCTCTAGAAGGGCAGGGTACCTCCTCTTGCTGCTGTGCTGATGAGGTCCCTGCCGGCTTGTAGTAGTGCACATAATAAACCTTTGCTTTTGCATTTCGGTGAGTTGGTCTCCCTGGTGGCCTTTATGGGGTTCCCACAGACTGGGCATAACACGTCCAGGCCTGGCTGTAATGGCACAGGGGGGGTTCCGTCTAGGCCTGGCACCAGGCTGCAGTGCACAGTGCACATGTGTATACTGAGTTGCCCGGGATGCTGAAGAAACCATGGCCTTCAGAGAGACACAGAGAGGGAGAAGTCATAGGAGAGGGAAAGAGGCAGCCTTTCCTGCTGATAGCAGCTCTTCCTGGGCTGAATCTCTGAACTTCCACCTTCCTCCCAGAGGCTCAGCCCCAGGGAAGCTGAGCTCACCTCTCCAGCTGGAGCTCCAGAAGCCAGAGGAAGGTTCTCTCCTCTTTCCTTCTGCCATCCTTTATGTCCTTTCCTCTTTCTTTCCTTTCCTCTCTCTTCCCCCTGCCTTGTTTCCTTTGCCTCCTGCCAGGAAGATGGCTCAGGTGGTAAACAGCTTATGTTACAAGAATGAGGAACAGAATCCAATCCTCAGAACTTGTGTTAAAGGGGGAAGGGGGCAGAGTGGCCCACGCTTGAATCCCAGCACTGTGGAGGGCAGGGTGGAAACGGGAGGAATCCCTGGGGCTCACTGAGTGGCAAGTCTAGCCTACTTGATAAACCTGGGCCAACGAGAGACCCTGCCACAAAAACACGGTAGATGACACCTGAGGAACCACACCTAAGAGACACAGGAGTGACCTTGACATATATGTCACACACAGCCCTACTACATGTGTATGCATGTACACACATGAACATGCATACACATAGAAGATAAAAAAAGTAGTATCCAGGGCTGGAGAGATGGCTCAGTGGTTAAGAGCACTGGCTGCTCTTCCAGACGTCCTGAGTTCAATTCCCAGCACCCACATGGCAGCTCACAACTGTCTGTAACTCCAGTTCCAGAGGATCTGACACCTTCACACAGACACACATGCAAGTAAAACACCTAGCGATGCTCATAAAATAAATAAATAAAGGCAGATCTCTAAGTTTGAGGTCAGTATGGTCTATAGACTCAGTTCCAGGACATCCAGGAAACCCTATTTTAAAAAAAAAATTGTGCTTGCTTCGGCAGCACATATACTAAAATTAGAACGATACAGAGAAGATTGGCATGGCCCCTAAAAAAATTAAAAATAAATAAAAAATAAACAAAAGTCAATTCAATAATAAATATTTTTTAAAAAATTAGGATCCAATTAGTCTTTATTTATTTTTCATCTAACTATCTATATACCCATCTATCTATCATCTAGCTTTTCATCTCTACTCCCTTCTCTCCTCTCCTCCTTCCCTCTGCACTTGTCCACTTACCTATTGCATTTGGAAAGAATCTGGAAATATAATCCACGTGTAGGGCCTCGCCTTTGGAGGGCCACCCAGTGTTAGTCCAGATTCTTCCTGAAAAAGAAAGAGTACCTCCAGCCTCACGGGGCCATCCCAGAGGCCTGTTTCCATGGCAATTCTGAACACCGTGAAGTTGACCATCAGGGTGACCCATCCCATCACACCAGGAATGCTTCACGGGTGTCTGTCCTCACGATCATCACCCTAGAGTCTCCAGCAGACTTCACATCTGAACATCAGAGTAAGGCTTTGGGCAGGCAGGGATTTCCAAGACAGCATTTCTCTGTGTAATAGTTCTGACTGTCCTGGACCTCACTCTGTAAACCAGGCTGGCCTTGAACTCACAGAGATCCACCTACCCTCTGTCTCCCTAGTGCTGGGATTAAAGGTGTGCACCACCCAGCAGGATAAGATTTTTTAATCTTTTTTTTTAATTGTGTGTGTGTAAGAGAGAAAGAGACAGAGATGCAGACAGACAGAGTACCCAAGGAGATCAAAAGAGGTTGAGATCTCCTGAAGCTGGAGTTACAGGCAGCTGTGAGCTGCCCAACAAGGATGCTAGGAACCAAACTCGGGGCCTCTGCAAGAGTAGCAAATGTTTTTAACCATTGAGCAATCTTTCCAGTCCCCAGGATAACATTTTGAGCACTTGACTCACAGGGACACATTCAAACCATTATTATGCATCGCTGATAGTCTCATACCACTGCTTCTGAGTCTCTCCCCATGAGCCTAAAATATCTGTCCTTGTTAGTCCATTCTTCCTACTGCCCCTTATTCATCATCTGATTTGTGACCTACTTACTCTTCCATGGGAGCAGGGCCCAGGATGGTTCTGTTCACTGTCATGTCCCCTGTGCTTATGACAGTCCCTTGGGACGGGGACTTAAGGAAAGTGTGTTAAAGAGCTGAACGAGCAAATGACTGGATGGTATTCCTCCAGGTGTGACCGGCACGAATGGGTTTAGAATCACCTGGGAGACACACTTCTGGACTTGCCTATGGGAGTGTCTTCAGAAAGGATTGACAAAGGAAAAGACCTACTCTGAATGTAGGCCATACCATACATGCCAAGGGCTGGGACCCAGCTGAAGAGGGAAAGGAGAGGGCTTGTGGAGTTCTGTGGAAGGAAGGAAGGGAGGGAAAGAGGGAGGGAGGGAGGGAGGAAGGGAGGGAGGGAGGGAGGAAAGAGTGCTGAACCCCAGCACTTACCTTTCTCTGCTTTGATCATCAAGATGTGAAGAGTCCAGTTGCTCCCACTGCCATGAGCTCAGCATGCTTTCCCAACTGTGAAGGATACTTCTGTCCCACATCTCAAGCTAAAAGTAACTCTTCCCCCCTTACGCTGTATGTGTTGATATTCAGACACAGAGACAAGAAAGAGAACTAAGGCACCGGCCAGGACAAACCTCAACACAGCCTTTGGGACTGACCCCCCTACTACTGGAGCACAAACGGGGTCCATCACAAAAGAAGAAGACCGAGAGATCCTGGGTGGACAGCCAACAATCTAGCACAATTCCCGGGACAGAAAAAGCCATTCTGGTTGGGTGGTGTGACAGTAGGGCTAATGGTACTCCCTGAATACTCGTCACGTGCCAAGCATTTGGCAGAACACTTCCATGGAGCTCCCTTCAAGTGATGGCAAATGAAGATGGTGATGATGGGAGGGGACAGTTGTTCCCTGAAACCAACAAGGATTTTATGGAACAGCAGAGCCAACGGGATGGATAGGTGGATGGATAAGTAGATAGATGGATGGATGGATAGATAAGTGAATGAGTGGATGGATTTACAGATGGATGGGTGGATGGATGGATAGATAGATGGATGGGTGGGTGGGTGGATGAATGGGTGGGTGGGTGGAAGGGTGGATGGATGGATGGATGGATGGATGGATGGATGAATGAGCTGGTAGATGGGTGGATAGCTGGAAAGGGTAGGTGGTGGACAGGTGGGTGTATAAATTGATATATAGGTAGGTAAATGGAAGAGATGAATGAGTAGCTGGGATAAATGTGTAGATTGGAATGATGGGTAGATAGATGGGTGACTGGATGGTGAGACAGATAGACTGACAGGCAGACAGACAAATGGACTAGTTTAAGGAACTGGCTCACGTGACTGTGAAGACTGACAAGCTAAACTCTCCAGGGCCAGCCAGCAAGCTGGAGATCTAAGCAGGAGCAGATACTGCAGCAGGAGGCAGGGCATCGTTTCTGGGAAGCCTGTGTTTTGCTCTAGAAGTCTTCAGCCGAACAAATAAGGCCCACCCACCTTCACAGAGGGGAACTCCCCTCTCTTAAAGTCAACTGATCACAGGTCTGAAGGACATTGGCAATGTCACAGTGACACCTAAATCGTGTTATCAAACAGTGGGCCCCAACTTCACACTGCCCCCACCTTCCTCAGCCTGCTTCTTTTGAGATCTCTCCCACTTCCCGTTCTCCCATCCTCATCCAGGATCAGCCGCGTGGCATCTCAGGCAGAGTCCGTGCTCAAGAGGAAGTAGGATGAAGCGGAGAGAGCTGAAGACAGACCCCAGGGTCTGCGCTAAGCACGGGTTCAGCTGCAGGGCTGCACCTCAGCCTTCTTCCTACTTCCCATTTGGACGCAAGGTCTCACCAAGTTTCCCAGGTGAGCTTTGAACTTGTCATCCTCCTATCTTAGCTTCCAAGCAGCTGAGATGACAGGTCTGTGCCGCCTTTGCCAGCCTCGGAAGGAGTGACTCTCAGGAACCTGAGAAAAGACTTGGATTCCCCCAAGCGAACCCCCACGCCCTGAAAAGAAAGTCCTGCTCCCCACACAGGCTGATCCGACCGTCTCTAGGCGCTTGCCTTTTCTGCTCCATGAATTCCTTGACCTGCTGTCTCTTGTCAATGCATTTTTCTGCAATCTGTATTGTAAATCTACTTCATTTGAAATTCACAGCTAATGACCTAGCCCTAGCAGGCAGGAAACGGAGTGAGGTTCCGGCTTTTAGAGGCTAGAAGTCTACTAGCCAGAACCTGACAAGCTTTACAAAGTATAGGCCTGCCCTAAAAGCACTTAAGACACAGCCTCCGTCAGAAATTTCCAGAATACCTTCAAATAACATCATTTATCTGCCAAGAGGCCAGCGGGGGGCAAGCGAGGAGGACAGCGGTGGGCAAAGAATAAATGAGTATTTGATCAAATCCATACTTTCAGCTCTCCAGGGAAGGGAGTAAATAGTTCCTAACCCTCCTCGCCTTGGCAAGGTTTGTGTGCACGCCTGTGTGAGCAAGGGAGCGTATACGAGGTGGGCAAGCAAGAGCCAAAATGTGTGTGAACCAAGGCAGCATGTCCCCGTCCACCAGCCCCTATGGATGACACAAACCGACTCCACCTTAATCGGAACTCAGTGACCCAGGAGGTAATTTGATAAAGCTAGCATCCCTGTTTTGGGGGTCGGCCCATTTAACTGAAACCCAAAGCCGGCTCTGGGGTAAATTGGACCAGGGAAGAATCGATTAGACTCATCCGCACTTTCTCATTTTCAATGGAGTCAGAGCTTAACCAGGTTAATTTTTGTTAAACTCATTACCCAGGTACTCTCCTCTTACCAGCCCAATGATTTTGTGTCGGGCCTGAAGGATTGTAATTGCGATCCAGCGCGAAGCCCTCAGCGCAGGGTGATTGAGTGGAGGCTCCGCCGCCCAAGCAGCCGCCACCTGCCGCCATGCTACGCTGTACCCAGAACACGCCTCCCCAACCATTGTCAGGATTGATTGCTGAAGGCGCAGAGCAGAAGAAACGTTAGGGGAAAGTGTACCCAGCAAGAAGGGGATTCTGTGCCTTTGGACAGCGACTCTGGAACCCTCCCCAAGCCCAGGGACAGTGAACCTCAGGGAGCCGTGCGTCATGCTTCTCTGCACTATGTGACATCCTAACTATCGCTTCCTGACCCCAGGCCTCAGGACGGGCCCAGTGTTCTCTCGAGGACCACTTGCCGCTCCCCTATGCTCCTCCACACTCAGGCTTCGGTCGGGCCAGCAGTCACCTGACATGTCTGTGCTCCAGCGTCCCCATCTACTGGACAGGTGTGGTTCCCCCATACTGACAGAGAAATGAGGACAAAGCCTAGGGAAGAGAGTCCGACCACCAGGAAGTCCCTGGTTTGGGGCTGGGCGGGCGGGGGCAATGTCCCTGACGGTCAAGTATTAGAAGCAGTATCTCCCAAATCACTGTCATTTAGAGGAAGGACCTTGGGAAGTGGTTGAGCACCGAATGTCTGGCCCCACGGACTTGCCGAGTGTGGTTGTTGTAAAAATCAAGTCCTCTATGGTCTGTCGCCCTCACCAGACGCCAAGCAGATGCCAGGCGATAGGCTTCTGGGCTTCCCAGACTCCAGGACCACGAGCTATTCTTTGAAAGACCCAGTCTCGGGCTTGTTATGCTAGCAACAGAAGACAAGGACTGTCTTTACCCCTTCTGTGTAAACTACAGTCACGACAAGAGAGGCAGGCAGTGATGGTGGGCGTGGAGAGATGCCGGAGCCCTGGTAAGAATGGCACATGGTGCCGACACTTTCCAAATGGGTTGGCGTTTCCTTAAAAGTTAAATACACTTTTACTAAAATCCTGAAAACCTCACCCAAGGCGAATGAAAGCAGACACCCACACAAGGACCTGTACACAGCAGTTCTACCCAGAAAGCCTCAAAACGAGAAACACCCCAGATGTTAACCAACAGATGAATGGGTAAACTAGTGTGGTGGGTCCACACGATGGAATATTGTATAGCCATAAAGAAGAATGACATATTGATATGAAGGCAGAGGCTGGACCCTTGTCTTATCAGGAAGACAGCCGCCATAGCTGGCACGCAGGTCTGTTGGTTTGTTTTGCCAGGCAGATTGCAAATCTTCTTTGAAACTAAGCAAGCTCCTCCTTGTGGACTGGGTACATCCTCGACTGGTTGAGTGCTAGCCCCAAACGCATGAACCCCAGGGGTGATCCTCAGAACCACACAAGCCAAGCGTGGAGGTTTGCTGCACCTGTGTAATGCCAGCATTCTGGAAGCAGAGCAGGAGGATCAGGGGTTCAAGGTCATCGTCAGTTATGTAGTAAGTTTGAGACTAGCCTGGGCTACCTGAGATCCTGCTTCAAAAAAAAAGTTCATACCTGTGCCATTAAATGAAACACTAGTGTAAGTTCACTGGGGAGGGCCCCATGTGGTGTTGGAGACACAGGTAGCAGACACAGCCTGCAATCCATTGGCTCTCACTCACTGGGAGAGTCTGGGGATTATCTGTCCCTGGGTAGTCAGTATATAAAATGCTCCCAAAACTCACCATGAATGGGAACCGTCAGGGGGCTGTGCTGTTTCCAAAGCATCTTCACATGGTTGATATTTGCCAGCTGAAGAGAGATGCAGAAAAGCATAGAAGACCTTGCCTCTTCCTTCAGGGAACTCACAGTCTCCAGATGAAGGAGGAGGCCTGGAACTCACCAGTGGGCGGCTTTTCTCCTCCTGCTGTGGCGGCCAGCTGCTGCCCTTCCTAAAAGCCTTCCCCCATACACTCTGTATCAGTAACTTTACTCATTCATCAATGGCAGAAATGTCTGGCAGAGCATTGTGAGGGAGGAAGGATTTCTTTTGGGTTCGCTGTTTCAAAGTGTCCCATGGCTTGGAAGATGGCAGAGTGACCTGTTTCACAGAGGTGGGAGCCTGTGGCCAGACTGGCAGCCAAAACAAGGCTAAATGCCAGACTCTTCAAGGCCTGCCCTCAGCAACTCACTTCTGCAAGTCAGGCCACCCACCCCAAAAGGTCCACACCCTCCACGGGACACTACGTAGGGACCAAGGATTCTGACACAGGAGCCTAAGGAGGCTGTTCCACATTCAAACTGTAATGCCCAGCCATCCCTAATGGCGGAGTGGATGACAGTGCCCAGTGGCCACCACAGCTCTCAGACACTCTGCATTGACCTCATGTTCCGCAGTCCACTTTGCTGAAGCCAGACTTGAGTGTCCTCATGAAAATGCAGATCACGTGACCGACCAACAACCCCACAGTCTGAACTGAGGCTCACAAGTATTTATGCGCAAATCACTGCACAAATGTCAGGTAACTGAGGGCCTCTCCTCAAAACCCTGAACAACCCAGGCCGTCTGCTGTCACCAGCCAAGCCGCTGCTTCCACCTTCGAAGCCATGCGCCTCTTCTCTCTCTAAACAGAACCCAGTGGGGCCCTGGCAGGCCCATGCTGTCCTCTGCAGCCCAGCTTCCTGCAGCAAAGGTGTCATTGCAGTGGCCTCTCCGGCTGGAATTCAAGCCTGGGGAGGTGGGTGGCACCAGGAAGTGCACAGAAAAGATCCTGGAAGGAAGAAAAAGAGGGAGGGAAAGGGGAAAAGGAGCCATCAGCAGGGAATGGCCCTCCCACAGTAAAGAGAAGAGACCCAGGGAGTCTCTCCCCCAAAAAACAGTCTGCAATCTTGGCACTTGAGATGAGGAGACCATGGGCCTGCCAGACAGCTCAGCAGGTCAAGGCATTTGCCACGAAAGCCCTGATGGCCTGAACTTGATCCTGGGAACCCAGGGGAAGATGGGAAAGGAGAGATACAACTCCACAAAGTTGTCCTCTGTTGCTGTGGGAGCTCCTTCCGCTCCTTCAGCCAATAGCCTTTAAGAGACCATGCCCGAAAAGAGTGGGAAGTGGTGTGAGACAATTCTGTATTCTGTCAATTATGTTTTAAATAAACACTGGTTGGCCAGTAGCCAGTCAGGAAGTATAGGCGGGACAAACAGACAGGAAGTAGAGACGGGGCAATGAGAACAGGAGAATTCTGGGAAGGAGGAAGCCCACTCCTCCGCAGTCCAGACACCAAAGAAGCAGGATGTGACTTACCCCGCTGAAAAAGGTACCGAGCCATGTGGCTAACACAGATAAGAATAAAGAATAAGAATATGTTATAAGAGCTAATACGAAGCCTGAGCTAATGGGCCAATCAGTTTATATCTAATGTAGACTCTCTGTGTGATTTTCTTTGGGGCTTACCGGCTGTGGGAACTGGGCAGGACAGAAACCCCAACAAGCAGGCCCTCATGTTACACTCTGTGACCTGCACATTCATCCTCCAAAACAGGGACCATCTTTACTCCCATTTTACAGATGAAAAGACTGAGATCCAACAGACTGAGGGGACCACCCAACCTACTAACTGGTGGAGCCAAGGTGAACTCAAGTTTGACTCCAGAATCTGCGTCCTTATCCTACAGGAAGGTTCCAGAAGAGCATGAGATTCTCAATGAATCGCTGAGTAACATTTCTGTTCTGACGTGAGGGAGTTTGAGAACCGACTGTAAGGAAAGGGGTCATCACTAACAGTGGATGCTGGTTCCCGGAGCACCCGGCTCCTGTGCCTCAGTCTCCTCAACTGTGCAGTGGGGCACTCCTGGCACAGAGCAGGAGCTCGGCAAGTGTTTGTTGTGGTCACTTTAAGGCAGGCCCTGGCTGATTTAGGGAAACAGAAAACATAACCCTCCTCCAGGGGAGCAGGATAATTAAAAAGAGAAAGAGACGAGCTATCCACTCGGGAATTCTTGTTTGTTTGCTTGCTTACTCAATTGGTTGTTTGTTGGTTTTTGGTTTTTTGGTTTGTTTTTTTTTTTTTTAATTTGGTTTGGTTTGGTTTAGTTTCATTTTGTTTTTTGAGACAGAATTTCTCTGTAGCTTTGGAACCTGTCCTAAAACTAGCTCTTGTAGACCAGGCTGGCCTCAAACTCACAGAGATCCGCCTGCCTCTGCCTCCCGAGTGTGCCACCACTGCCCGGCTTGATTGATTGTTTTGAGAAAAGCTCTCATGTAGCGCAGGGTGGCCTAGAGTCTGCAGAACACAGGGATGTGGCAGCAGGGAGGGACCATGGCCTGGCAGCTTGGAAGGAAAGAGCCATATGTAATGAGGCAATATACCGCTTCTTCCTCGCACCCCAGCCTGCTGAGCAGAGACGAAAACCACTCAGCCAGGCTGTGGTGAACAAAGAGGGTGGGAACTGAGAGTCAGGGAGAACAACAGATGTCCCTTGGGAGAACGGTTTCATAAAGTAGTCACACGTCTGAGGAAAGCGTGGCTTGTCACTGGCTCAGGGGCTAAGGGTGCACCTTAGGAAGCTCGAAGAAAGGCCAGCTGGAAGGTGGTGCCAGTCATGGTGAGGAAGAGGGAAGAATGTAACGTGTGTTTAAGTTCCAGTGAGGTCAACCCAGCCATCTCTGAGAAGAAACCGTCAGCTGTTTCCCCTCCCTCTGCAAACCGAGCTCACTAGCAGGAGGAACAGGCCGTTGAGCCTTCCATATGTTTCCAGAAGTCAGAACAATCACCTCAGGAGAAGGTGACAGGAGGAAGGAGAGCTAGCCTCGGCTGCTATTCTATCCCTCACCTTCCACAACACAACAATCATTTCTGAGGGGTTGGAGCAGCTGGTGTGGTCCTGGGGGCAGGAAATCAGGCCTGGCCCAGATGACCATTTACAGGTTGTCTGTGCCTCAGTTTCCCCCTGAGCAAAGCCGAGACAGTGCTAATCTTCCCTCCCTCCCTTCCTTGGTTGGTGCAAAGAGTTTATTCAAACACCCAAGTCTGGAGACCTGGGGATGTAGCTCCATTGGTAGGGTGCTTGCTTAGCCTGCACAAAACCCAGGGGCTGAGCTCAGTGCCACACCTGGTAAGGTGACATCTACCTTTAACCCCAACACTTGGGAGATGGAGGCAAGAAGGCCGTTCTGAGCTACATGAGACCCTGTCTCAAAAAAAAAAAAAAATCAAATATCTAAGCTTGGGATTTTTGAGAGCTCTTGCCACAGGCCATGGCCTGGCTCTGCCTGAGGGACTCAGGTGGCAGCGCGCTTTGACATGATCTCACCAGCGGCCTTCCAGAAGCAAGCACCCCATTGTGCTCTTTCCTGCCAGTTTAGTGGTTTGAAAACTTCAGTCACGAGGTTGGAGAGATGGCTGGGCACTTAAGAACACTTGTTGCTCTTGCAGAGGACCAGGGTTTGATTCCCAGCACCCACATGATAGCTCACAGTCTTCTGTAACTCCAGTTCCAGGGGCTCTAACACCCTCCTCAGGGCCAGGCATGCATATGGTGCACACACAACACTCAGACATATAAAATAAATAAATCTAAAAATTGAGAACAAAAGAAAGAAGATTTCAATTACACCATCCAGACCGAGGGCGGGGGCTGACTCCACTCCCAAGTCACTGCACAGTTCCTCTCTTGAATTGGCCAAGGCCTGAGGGTTCTAAGGGATTTACCGGGTGACCTAGGCGTCCCAGCTGGCAAACAGGCCCGACGTCTCACACACGCCTGCACACACCCATGGGGAAGACGTGGGGGCCGTGTGCACAGGTCCACATGTGACAGGTGAGTTCTACAGAGATCATCCAAGAGGCAGGGAACACTAAAAAGCAACCCAGATAGATGGGTAAATCTAGCGGGAGGCTCAAGCTCAGGGCCAGCGAGATGGCTCAACAGGTAAAGGAGCTTGCTGCTAAGACAAACAGCCTAACCAAACCAAGGACCAACGTGGTAGAAGAGAGCCGACCCGAGACCCAACCTCCTTGCTATTGGGAAAGAAAAAGAATGAGGGACTCCCTCACCCATGGGATGCGTTTCCAACAAGCCTGCCTTGCTGGTTCCCAATCCTCTGAATAGGCTCATCCAGTCCTGAAACTAAAATGCCCCCCTCCCACTCCAGAATCCCAGGCTGTCCAGCTAGGTTCAGCCCAAAGAACTCTCCCAGACTCTTCAGGACCCACCCACCCCCAGCCCCACCCACACTCTCTGCAACTGCTCCTCCCTTTCCCCCCATCCATCCCTCAGGTCTCCCCCACATACCTCACCTGGCAAAAGGAAGCTTCAAGCAATTCGTTATCTACAGCAAAGAACTTGTTCTTGAATTTGGACCGGATGAGAAAAGAAACAAACAAAAAAAAAAAAAGAATTCTCACAAAGCCCTGCCCCTCCACCTCTGGGGACATTTTATTAGCTGACACCTGATTTTGCTTTTAGATTCTCTACCTGGGACAGCTTTCATGTGTGTCCTGTGCCAAGATGCTACCCTACCAGGCTCTGAGTCCTGCCCAGGTCCCAGCTCCCACACCAATGCTGAGCCAGCAGCAAAACTTGCTTTGCGGCACAGGAGGGGCGCGTGAGCACTCTCCCAGATCCCCCAAAAACGCATGAAAAGCTTGGTTCTTTCGTTCTGGTGAACAGTCATTTCTGCCATTCCTCCTTCTGCTCGGTGACTTCCTCCCCCACCCTCTACCTCAGTCCTCCAGCTCAGAGATGAACCGCTTCCCTGGGAGCTGAGATGGGCCACATCAGCTGGGGAGTCACGTCCCTCTGGAGGTGTAACTGTCCATGTCGGCTCAGTGCTCTTAGCTGGGCACTCCGCGAGGCCATCTGCAGAGTCCTATTTGCATGGTTCTGCACAGTGCAACAAGTCTCCTGACAGAGCGCTACTACCTGTCCACTGAATCCTCCCCACCCCACTGTTACTCTGCCTGCCCCCCCCCGCAGAGTGCATTCTAAGTATGCCTCACCCCCTCCACCCACAGAGTCTCTTTGAGGACATAACCTTAGTCGCTCACGGCCAAAAAGCTCATGAGAAGGCCCCTGAGTCCTCCCAAAGCAGGAAGGTGCTCACCCCCTGTCCTAGGTCCTCCATCTACGTTGTCAGGGGGGATGACTCAGATTGTATGCCTTTCCAGAGGAACTGAGTTCCATTTCCACCCAAGTCAAGCCTGTGATAGCGCCAGAGGTTCTGCTGCCCCCTTCTGGCTCTCATGGGTACCTGCACTCACATGTACCTATCCAGGCGTGGTGGCTACACCTTTAATCCCAGAGAGATAGAGGCTGACAGACCTCTGTGAGTTCAAGGCCAGCCCTGTCTCAAGATAAAATAAAATAAAATCTTTATATGAAAAAGAGCTGTGTCCAAATATCTATAGCCGCTTTAGTCACAACAACCAAAACCTTGAAGTAACTCAAATGGACTAAAACGAGTGAACGGAAAACACTGCGGTTTTCCCTACAGGGAATGTTATTCACTAATAAAAAGAAATAAACCATGATCTATGAGCAGTACAACGGAACCTCAAAAACATTTCAGTAAGTGAATGAAGGCAGATTCAAAAAGCGGGGCGCGGAGGCAGGCCATGACAAACTACAGGCTCCGTCGCAGAGAGTTCCAGAACACCACCCTAATCCAGGCAGCCAGAAAACAATTCCAGTGGAAGCCTAGATGGGAGGGGTGGATTACCAAGGGCATGAAGAACCTTTGGAGGTGATGACTTTCTCTTTTTTTCTTTTTTTTTTTCTTTTTTTCTTTTTTGCTCACCATCTTAGACCATGGTGATGGCTCAGCAGATGACTGTGTGTGGTAACAAATCACATATTTTAAATATGCACTGTTGACTTTAATACTTTTTATTTGGGGGCCACATGCATGTCATGGCACACCTGCGGAGGCCATAGGACAACTTTCAGAAGTTGCTTCTCTCCTTCTACCATGTGGGTCCCAGGGATAGAAACCAGGCCATCAGGCTTGGTGCCAAGAGCCTTTACCCACTGAGCCATTTCAACAACCCTCCTTTCACTTTTTTTTTTTTAAGACAGGGTCTAACTAAATTGTCTGAGCTAGCCTCCTAGCCTCAGTTTACCCTTCTCCTACCTTAACTGCCCAAGTCACTAGCGTCCCAGACTTTTGTCTTCAGACTTGGATATACAGCTTGTTATATACCAATCACAGCTCAGTAAAGCTGTATACGTTTTTAAACACAAAAAAGGTAAGGAGCATCCTGGTCTACATGCCGAGTTTCAGACCAGCCAGGGCTGCATGGTGTGTTATATAAACAAATAAATAAGCTAGGTGTGGTAGCATACACCTTTGATCCCAGCACTCAGGGGGCAGAGGCAGGCAGATCTCTAAATTCGAGGCCAACCTGGTCTACAAACTAAGTTCCGAGACAGCCAGAACTACGCAGAGAAACTCTGTCCTGAAAAACCAAAAATGAATAAATAAGTAAATGTTAGCATGATTCAGTGTTCAGAAAAGCGACAGGTTCCAGCCTCGCTGGATTTCGCTGGGCTAGAGAGGAACGGCGCACATCCACTCTCAGGATGATGCCCGAACGCAGGCGGATGTGGGGGTGTGAGTCCCAGCTTGTGGCATTCGCTGATCTCTGCGGTGTCACTACTTCCCTCCACAGCCAATTCCAAACTGCTCCCATGAAGTCACTCGGCAGCTTCCACCCTGAGACACAGCAAATGGCCTCAGAACATCCGTCAAAGCGAAACACAGGAAAGTCACCAGGAAGTGGTGAGCTCAGAATGCTTGTGGTCTTTTTAAGTCTGATCTAATTGTAGATTGTGATTTGATTCTTAAAGACGTCCACTCACAAAGCTATTGAAAATGTAACAGTTGGGCCCAGCAACCCAGTACTGACCGGCTCCTACAGGTCCACAACTGAGCCAAAGTCCCCTAGTGTCCCACACATGGAGCAGAACTTGGGGGATAATAAGATGGCAGTCCCTGGCTTGACAGCAACAAGGAGCTGGTGGGCTGTCCCTGATTCAGAACCCAAAATCAGGCCTGCAAGATGGTTCAGAGGGGAAGGGCATTTGTTGTGCAAGCATGGAGACCTGAGTTCAATCCCCAGAACCATTTGGAGGAAGGAGAAAACTGACTCCCACAAGCTATCCTCCGCACAAGGTGTCCATCTTGGCACCATAGCACACATGTGCATATCACACCCAGTAAATAAATATAGAAATAAATATCCAAAGTCAGAAGGGACTTGGCAGAGCAGTCCTGGTGGTCCCTAATGTATGGATACCAGCTGTTGTGGTGGGTTTTTTGAAATACAGCCTCCTGAATCACAGGCAGGCCTAGGACACACAATGGAGTCTGACCCTGAACTCCTGATCCTCCTGTCCATTTTCTGAGTTCTGGGATTACAGGTGTGTCCCACCATCCCTGATCAACAGAGTGTTCACTGGATCAGGCAGACATGATCTTAGGTGCTTAAGTCCCCGCCCCGCGCCCCAACACTGTAAGATTGAGCATCTCTGGCTCTGAAGCGACTCTCAAGCTATCGTGGATTTCTGATACACTGTTCTCTTTTCCTTTGATGGTTGCTGTGGTCTGAATATCCATTGCAAGATTCAAGCCGAATTGTACCTGTCACTGTGGTGGCATTAAGAGACAGGACCAGGACTGGAGAGATGGCTCAGTGGTTAAAAGCACTGACTACATTTCCAGAGGGCCAGGGTTCAATTCCCAGCACCCACATGGCAGCTCACAACTGTCTGTAACTCCAGTTCCAGGAGATCTGATGCCCTCTTCCGGTCTCCAAGGGCACTGCATATGTTTTGCACAGATGCACATCCACAGACACCCATACACACAAACAAATAAATACTTAAAAAGAAAAAAAAAGATGTGGAGACACACACATTATCCCAAAATAGAGGCAGAATGATAAGAAGTCCTAGATCATCTTCCGCTACATAATGAGTTGGAGGCAAGCCTGGGGGCTACCTGAGACCCTGCCTCAAAGGGAAGAAAAAGAGGAGAAGGGAGAGGAGGAGGAGGGAGGAGGGGAGGAAGAGGGGGAGGAAGAAGAGGAAGCCTGTAGAACACACTGCTTTTTAAGCTCCCTAGATGGTTCTGAAGAACAACTGAGTTTAGAAATCTCCACCCCAGACTGCAGGGGCTCCACCCGAACCCCTGGGAATACTGAACTTTCTTACCGACGCTCTGCCCACTTCTGTTTCAGTAGTAAATGGGTGAGGAAAGCTCACACCTCCAGACACTGTCCCAGGAGCAGAGAAGGAAGGGTCTTGTTGGATCTCCCCAAGCATCTCCGTAGGAATGAATGGTTATTATCCCTATGTGACACAGGAGGAAACTAAGGCACAGAGAGTTTGAGGAGCACAGGCTGAAAGAGGCAGTGATAGGTTTGGGAGCCACGCCAGTCATCTCTACCCTCCAGCCTGTGAAGTCCTTGGCACTGTCCCCTAGCACAGCCCCAGGGCTGTTGGTGGCTCGCAGCAGCATTGTTGGGTAGTGTGATTTTGATCTTAACGAGTGGCCCTTTCACAATTGCTATTTTCCCCTCTATACCCCAAAGCAGAAATGGGAAGGGGGGAAAAGAAAGAGAGACTTGGTAGGGCCCAATGACTGTGTAACTCCATCACACTGTGAAACCAAAATCCCAGAAAAAAAGAGGGTGGGGCAAAGGCACATTTGCACCCTGACAGAAAGACTTGCACGACTCTGAATGCCCAGGCAGGGCCCTGCCAGACACCTCTTTCCCCTGGACAGTGTGGGCACGGAGCAGTAAATATACATGGTTCCACACATAGGATCCATGATGTATATTACATGGAGCATAACACCCCTCAGGATTAGCCTAGGGACTCTAAAGTGCACTAAAGGACAAGTCAGCTAGACCTGGACTCTCTGCTTGTAGGTGACCTTGAGAGTCTCTGAGTAAACTTTCTATTATTATTATTATTATTACTATTATTATTATTATTATCCCATTTACTGCTGGGTGTAGTGGTACACACCTTCAATTCTAGCCCTTGGGAGGCAGAGGCAGGTAAATCCCTATGAGCTAGAAGGAAACCCGCTTACAGAGTGAGTTGCTGTCCAGCCAGGCCTACACAGTGGGACTCTCTCTCAAAACAAGGGGCTGGAGAGATGGCTCAGTCAGCTAAGAGCACTTGTTGCTCTTACAGAGAACCCAGGGTCAGTTCCCAGTACCCACACAGCTCATAGCTGCCTGGAACTCTAGGCCCAGGGGATCAGAAAAACTTTTTTGACCTCCAAGGGCACGGCACACATGTGGTGCACAGACATACATGGAGGCATAGACATGAAATAAAAAAGAAATCTTTCTAAAACCAAGCATTTATTTAGAGTGTGTGTTTGGAAGAGAAGTGTCCACATCCAGGTATGTGCGTGCCGTGGCGTGCTTGTGGAGGTCAGAGGACAGCTTGAGGAAAGTGGTTCTTTCCCTCCACCATGTGGGTCCCAGGAACATATGACATGTGGGTCTCAGGACAACATGCTCGGCAGCAGGCGTCTTTCCCCACTGGAGCCATCTCACCCACCCATGACAAACATTTCTTATGTGGCCTCAAATCCCAAGAAACCCAAAACAGCACGCCTGAGACCTAGTCTGCCTCCCCAGGATTCATGACCTGGGAAACCATCTGTGCTCCTGCACGCGAAGCCCATCTGGGGACCATAGGGTGAGCCAGGGTCTTCAAGAGCTCCCAGAAATAAGCTGAACACACACACAAAGTGCGCCAGGCTGCCAGGGGCGGGGAGTGTGGGATAGGTTAGTCTGATGGTGAAAATCAAGGCAAGAAAAAACTTACATCTGAAGGCTGGGGCCCAGCAGGTGGAATGCTTGCCTGGCACACACAAAGGCCTGGGTATCATGCCCAGCACTGCTTAAACCAAGCATGGTGGCACACACGTGTAACCCCAGCCCTTGCGCTGTGGGGGCAGAAGAATCAGAAGGCCAGTGTCATCCTCAGTTACACAGAAGGTTTAAGGTCAGCCTGGACTATGTGAGACTCTGTTTCCAAAAAATAAATAAATAAATGAAAGAGCTGGAGAGACAGCTCAGCAGCTAAGAGCCCTGGCTGCTCTTGCAGAGGACTGGGTTCCGTTCCCAGCACCCACTATGCGGCTCACAACCATCCATAACTCTAGTTTCAGGAGATCCAATGCCCTCTTCTAGCCTCAGGCACCAGGAACACACATGATGCACATACATGCATGCAGGCAAAACATTCATACATATAAGATAAAAGACAAGCTGGATGTAGTGAGGCCTTTAATCCCAGCACTCTGAAGGCAGAGGCAGGCGCAGCTCTATGAGTTCCAGGCCACCCACAGCTACATAGTAAAACCTAGCCTCGGGCTGGAGAGATGGCTCAGTGGTTAAGAGCACTGGCTGAGTCCAGAGGTCCTGAGTTCAATTCCCAGCAACCATATGGTGGCTCACAACTCTGTAATGAGATCTGGTGCCCTCTTAGTGGGAGGGCATATATGCAGACAGAATGTTGTATACATAATAAAATAAATAAATAAATCTTAAAAAAAAACTAGCCTCAAAGAATCAAAATAATAATAACATAACCAGGCGTAGTGGTGCTAATCCCAGCACTCAGGAGGCAGAGGCAGTTGGATCTCTGTGAGTTCAAGGACAGAGCACGTTCCAGGACAGGCTCCAAAGTTATGAGAAACCCTATATTGAAAACCAAAATAATAAAAATAATAATAGTAATAAATATTGGTTTTTCCAAACAGGGCTTCTATGCGCAGCCCTGGTTGCCCCAGAACTTCCTTTGTAGACCAAGCTGTTATAGCACTCAGAAATCCTCCTGCCTTAGCCTCTCAAGTACTGGGATTAAAGGCGTGCACCACCACGGTCCAGTAATAATAAATAAAATATTTTCTAAAAAAAAAAAAAAAAGCAAATTCATCAACTATGCACTAAGAGCCAGACCTCAGGCACAAACCAGTATATTCTAAAGCCCCTTCCACCGTTCCATGATGCAAGACTCTCTAAGAACCTGCCTTTCAAAGGCCCAGAGACGGTAACCGACATGCCCAAAATCACAGCCTGTAATAGAGCAAGGATCTAAAGGTCACCATCTGGCTCCAGGAGATGGATGGAGACTTGTTGGGATGAAGATTGAATGGAGCAGAGCTGGGGACCAGCAGCGACTTTGGGGAGCTTGGACAGAGCAGGTGGGGTACGGGCAGAAGGTATGCCCTGCCCCTAATCTTCAGAAGCCCTGAGAATCCATCTCTGCTAATAGAGCCAGTAGTGGTTCTGAGTGGGCAGAGCCGCCTCGGCAGTGAAGGAATGTCACCAGAGGGGTGGTGGAGCAGAAGGACAGAGCCTGTAAGAGTTGAGGACCCACCAAATCTGCCAGGCAGAGACCAACATCAGGCCTTGATGGGATAGGAAGTTTGTCACCCAGTACTTAGAAAAGGGTCAATGGCCAAACCCTCCTGCCAGCTGATGGGTATCTCCCTCCCCCGGGCATCTTTGACTGGATTTAGAACTGAGCTCCTTAGATGCCTGAGGCTCCCGTAGAAGCCCCACCCGGGTCATCCTGGACATCACTAGACCAACACAGGCGCTGCAGATTCTCTCTGAACAGAGGCAAGAGGGGTCATGTGACCCACAGGGGAGTTGGTGCTCAGAAGCCATAAACCACGCTGGTGACAGCGCTATAATGGGTCAGGGTCCCTGGGGAGTCATCTGTGCTCTGGTTGATGGCTCTAATGGTGAAGCCTTACCTCCTGGTGGACTGGGAGGAGAGAGAGGAAGGGGCCTCTTCTTTTGGGTCCTTAGCCTTTTCTCTTTGGTTTGTGTGTGTGTGTGCCTGTGTGTCTGTGTGTGTGTCTGTGTGCCTGTGTGTGTACATGATCATGCTTATCAAGGTCAGAGGTCAACATTCAGCAACTTTAAACTCACAGAGATCCCCTGCCTCTGCCTCCTGAGTGCCGGGATTAAAGGCGTAAGCTAACTAACAGGCCTGGCTACCATCTTTTCTTTTTTAATTAATTATATTCCTTGACAATTTCATACACGTAGAGAACGTATTCTAGTTATTCTCAGTCCCACCCCTTCTCCCATCTCCTCCTCATCCCATCCTCATTCCTGCCAGTCCCTTTCCCAGAATCCGACCTTTGGTTTTGTGGCCCATTTCATTTCATGAGGGCCCTGATGGAGTCGCCAGACAGCCCCCAGCTGGAAACAGCGATTCCCACGCTCCCTGTAGCCAGTAGTTCAGCAGTGAAGGGTAGGGACCCCGAGTCCATCCTCCGTCTATGCTTGACTGTGGATGGGCCCATTCTTAGGCAGACCCAGTGCAGGTCTGGCTGATGTGAGCTCAGGATTTATGTGGCTGTGCCCACCTTATTTTGACAGACAGGGTCTCTCATTGAACCTGGGGCTGGTGATCCAGCCGGACGGACTGGCCGGTATGCTCCGGGGATTCACCCGTCTCCGTTCTCCCAGCACTGGGCTTTCAGGTATAGCCCATGTGCCCCCTTTTACATGATGCCGAGGGTCTGAACTCAGGTCCTCACTTTACCAACTGAGCCGCCTCCCTCAGGTCCCTCTCCCGTTTTCCCTGAGGCAGGATCTCACAGAGCTGAGGCCGGTCCCCAACCCACAATGAAGCACTGAGGATGACCTTGAATTCTGACCCTTCCACCCCCATCTCTCCCTTTCCAGTTCTGGGATTGCAGGCTTGTACCACCACGCCCAGTTTATTCTGTGCTGGGGATCAAACCCAGGGCTTCATGAAGACCAGGCAAGCTCTCTACCAACTGAACCACACCTCAAGCCTCCCAATTTCTCTTGATCCCATTTGCCCCACCTTAGTAGGCAAAATCTGGTAACAGCAGTTAAGAACACAGACTGCAGAGGGCCCAAGTTCAGTTTCCAGCACCCATGGTCAACTTCAGCTCCAGGGGCATCTGATGCCCTCTTCTGGCTTTCATGGGTACTGCACTCACGTGCACAAACCCACACATAGACTGGAGAGATGGCGCACCGGTTCAGAGCACTTGACTGCTCTTCCAGAGGTCCTCAAGTTCAATTCCCTGCAACCACCTGGCGGCTCACAACCATCTGTAAATGAGATCAGATTCCTTCTTCTGGAGTGCATGAAGACAGAGCACTCATATCCTTAAAATACACGAATAAGTAATTCTTTAAAAAAATAAAAATAGTTAAGTCTAACTTGGGCGACTAAAGAGTGACAGCCACCATTTGTCTCAATGTTTTTACTCTGACCCAGAGGGATGCTATGTCTCAAAGCATACAAGTTCATCCTGGACCAGGCAAAGCAGAAGACGTGCGGAACTCAGAGGAGGGGTTGGTAGCAGAAGAGAAGATGATAGATATAAGGATTGATGGGTTTGAAGTTAGGGTGCTTGGTTCATGTCTCTTCCAGCCCCGCCAACCACAGTGTGGTCTGAGCCACCAGACCCTTATTCCTCTCTCCCTGCTCCCCAACCTCAAGCCCGCCATATGATCAAAGTAAAGAGTAGGGACTATCCCTCGCACCGTAGCCAGACTCTCAGGGTTCTAACAGACGATTAGCAGCAAATAACCCAAAGCCTGTGTACCTGTGATAGGGACCCTGGAAACAGGGAGGCGGAGACAGGCAATCGGGGCTGCCTTTGAAAGGTTCACTGACTCAGGAAGGAGTCTAGCATTCCTTGGCAGGCTGTGAATGCCCTTTACTTAGGTAATAAATGTGGAACCCAGGAAACCAGGAGTACTCTGTTTAATCGCCATGCCTGGGTTCAGCTCTGTCAAGCAAGGCTGTGCCGCTTGCCATGGCCAAGACACGGAGGCATGCGCACACGCGGGGCCGCAGCTGCCCAGACACACATTCCCTTCCGGCTTCGGCTCTCTCCACGTGGAGAGAGACAGCGAGGCAGCCAGCAGAGAGCAGAAGCTGTAATTCCATCAAAGGCCCTGGTACACACTGTAAACCACCCGACACAGCCGGAGCGGTTTGTCACCAAAGCCCCAGCGGAATTGATTCAGAAGGCAACTGTTGCAAATCCTTCCAACATGAGGCTAAAATCGTGAGGCCGACTAGAGCTGAGTTCCTGGGAAGGAGAAAAGCAGGAAGTATTGATCCCAAGTTCAATGGCAAGCCATGTGGTAACAAGAGCAGCCAAAGGCATGCCGGCGGCGCTGCCAGCAAGGATTCAGCCGCTCAAAACGCTGAGCAGGTTTGGGGGCAGGGGAGCGGGCAGGCCTGAGAACAGGATCCAAAGCCGCTGACAGCTGTTTCTGCATCCTCCTGGAGTTGAAAGACCCGGGCCACTGGGTTTCCTTACAGGGGTTGAAGCTCCGGTGACTGCAGGACAAGGACCCTCCTAACATCAAGTGGCAGAGGGGCAGGAAAACTGGGAAAGCTGAGAAGGGGTAACCAGGGCCAATGGGAACCTAGGCTGTCCGGCCACAGCATCACAGGCTTCGGGGATCCGTGGCTTTGGGGTCTGGAACATGTGGAGAGTTCCAGAGAAGAGTGAGATGACGCAGTGGGTAAGGATGCTTGCCCCGCAAGCCTGCCAACCTGAACTCAATCCCTGGAACCCACAGAGGTTGAACAGACTCCTGCAAGTTGGCCCCGGACTTTCATTCACTTGGGTGCCCACCCCCAACATACACACAAATTAATTAATAACTGAATGCAATTTTTTGATACAAGGTCTCAGTGCGTAGATTTGGTTGACCTCGAACTGACAGCAATCCACCTGCCTCTGCCTCCCGAGCCCTGGAATTAAAGTTGGGTGCCACCATATCCAGCTTAAAAGAATATTTTTTTAAGTTGGAGAGATGGCTCAGCGGTGAAGAATACTGACTGCTCTTCCAGAGTATCCAGGTTCAATTCCCAGCACCCACATCTGTGATTCCAGTTCCAGGAGATACAACACCCTTTTCCGGCCTCCATGGGCCCCAGCCATGCACCTGGTACACAGACATACACGTGGGCAAAATACCCATACACATATATAAAGTAAAAAAAAATTAGGGTGCTGGAGTTCTAGCTCAGCGGTTAAGAGCACTGGCTGCTCTTCCAAAGGACCTGGGTTCAATTCCCAGCACCCACATGGCAGCTCACAACTGTCTGTAACTCCAGTTCCAAGGGATCTGACACCCTCACACAGA
The DNA here is from genome assembly GCA_004026605.1 of Ondatra zibethicus. Lineage (NCBI taxonomy): Eukaryota > Metazoa > Chordata > Mammalia > Rodentia > Cricetidae > Ondatra > Ondatra zibethicus. Next base: position 9,714 of record PVIU01016282.1, on the reverse strand, counting down.
CATACAGGCAGGTGAAACACTAATAAAGAAATAAATCATTAAAAAAATTTAAAAATAATTTTTTAAAGGAAACGAAAAGTGCTGGAGAGATGGCCCAGCAGTTAAGAGCACCAGGTGTGCCTGCACAGGATGCGGGTTCAGTTCCCAGCCCCCACATGGCAGCTCACAACTGCCTGTATGCAACTCCAGACCCAGAGATTCTGGTACCCCCTCTGGCTTCTATGAGCCCTGCATACATACAGTGCATATACATGCATGCATATAAACACTCATACACATACAACAAAAAACAATACATTTTTTAAAAAAAAAGAAAGAGAAGAAAAAAGGGAGTGGGAGAAATGGCTCGGTAGATAAAATACTGCAGCAGCAAGAGAGCCTGAGTTCAGACCTCCAACTAGGCAAACAGCTGCGTGCGGCCTCTTATCCCACCGCTGGGGAGGCAGAGACAGGAGGATTTCGGGGTCTTGCTGGCCAGGCAGTCTAGCTGAATCAGTGACCTCCAGGTTCAGAGAGAGACCCTGTCTCAAAAAACTAAGCCAGAAAGACAGGTCATCAGTCCAGAGCACTTACAGCTCTTGTGAAGGATCCTAGGGTGGGTCCCAGCACCCACATCTGCTACCTTGTGGCTGCTCGTAACTCTAGTTCTAAGGGATCTGATGACCTCTGGTTTTGTCCAGCACCCATGATGCACATAAATTCACACAGGCATAAACACATACAATAAAAAGAAATATGTTTTTAAAAAAAAATAAGGAGAGTTTGGTAGAAGAAAACACCTGGCATCAACCTCTGACCTACCTACACACACACACACACACACACACACATTCTCTCTCTCTCTCTCTCTCTCTCTTAGACACTTACACACTCTCTCACACACACTCTCACACACTCGCACATGCACACACACACACAGAGTCCTTTGTGTCATCGTGGAGTGACAGAGGACTTGTCCCCGGGGCTTTCTCCCTGTAGGAAGGACATAGCCAGGTGCACTATGGGATTAGGATTCTAACGCTCCTCAAACCGAGTCTCCCACCTGTTCCCATCACCAGTTCTCACTCCTGCTTGACTACAAGACCCAGATACAGCAAAGGAGGATCACCCTTAAAGTCCCCCTGACTTCAAAATGAAGGCAAGGAGGGGCTAAAGAAAAGACTCCGTGGCTAAGGACATTTGCTCTTGCAAAGGACACTGGTGAGTTCCCAGCATCCACATGTGGTTCACAACCACCCACAACTCTGGTTCCAGGGAATCCAAGCTGGCTTCCATGGGCACCATAGACATACATGATACACATGCACACATTCATGGAAAAGCACATACTCATCACATAAAATAAAAACAAGTAAATTTCTTTTTCTTTTCGAGACAGGGTTTCTCTGTAGCTTTGGAGCCTGTCCTGGAACTAGCTCTTGTAGACCAGGCTGGCCTCGAACTCACAGAGATCCGCCTGCCTCTGCCTCCCGAGTGCTGGGATTAAAGGCGTGCGCCACCACCGCCCAACCAAAAACAAGTAAATTTTTTAAATGAAGGGTGGTCTGCTTTGACCAAATCCAGATACATATCAGGACTTTCCCCAGATTGGGAGTGAAGCCGAGGTCCCAGCAGTAGTCATTACCAGTAACTTGTGTGTTTCATTCAGAAGCAATTGGCTTCCAGCTGTGAGCTGAACCTGCCTGGCCCAGCCTACTTGCTGCAGCTGTCAAGCACGCTCCTGGCCTCCTGGCCTAGGCCACCTGAGCCTCCAAGGACCTGGCCAGCTCTCAGTGTGTTCCCTAATGCTCCAGGGAGGCACCAAGGGGCAGCACACACAGGACAAAACAGACTGTGGAAGGCCAACCTCCCGGAACAGGGCACTCGCAAGGAAGTCTCTTGAATAAGCAAACAACGTATGGTACCCAAGCTCTGGCAGGCAGGAGTTCAGGAGGAGCAGATGGTGGCACCCAGGCCTCTTTAAGAGCCTCAGCTCAGGGACAATAAGGGGATGTGTGCACAGGGAACAAACATTTGAGTCCCAGTCACACTGCGTCCAGTGGTGGGACTCAGAGTCTGAAGCGTAGTAAACCTCCACAAGCATAAAGCATAAACCACTTGTCTGTAGGCATAGAATACCATCATTCCTTAAGGGTTCACATGCATCCCGTGACCTCATGGATGGGTCCGTAGCCCCTTGGTATACATTCTCCCCATCTCCTATGTTACAAAGCCTCCGATTTCATCCATGACTCTCTGCTAACCGAATTGTGTCTGCAACCCTGCTGTCCTTCCTGTCACCTAGTGTCCCATGCCCAGACAGTGCCCAGCCAGCAGACACTCCCCAGTCTTTTCCTCCAGAGAACAAGAGGTTCCTTACTGGGGACAGGTTCGCAGGAGGCCAGCAAGTGACTGCCCAAGGTGTTCGTCCTCAGGCATACTCTTCCCTGAAGGTAATATGACCCAAGGACTGTCTGTACTCCTGAAGGGGCCTAATTACCCACACTCCTGGCCTGTGAAAAGCAGCCCTGAGTCACCCTAAGCATCTCCCACACAAAGGACACAGGGACTTTACTGGGGATGGGGATGGGGGTGGGGTCTCTCCGGGTTGCCCACAGGCTCTGTCCTAAGAAGTCTTCTGTGGATACATCCATCAGCATTCCCCAAGGCAACAAGGGAGTGAGAGAGTCATGTTCTTGGTGACTCTAGTCACAGAAGACCCTCCCAGCCCAAGCATCCTCAGGGTAAATGCAAGAGCCCACACCTAAGATGGGCTGTATTAAAGGCCAGCATAGGTAACTTTTTTTAAGTGCATGTGTTCTATGCATCTGCATGAGTGTGAGCGTATGTGTCATATGCCTGTGGGGGTCAAAGACCGCCGCTGGTGTCTTTCAGCCAAGGCTGAAAGCTGAGACCTGAACCTGGGTCTCATTTTCATCTAATTTCCTTCACATAGCCCCATCAGAAGGAGTGGCAGGCACCTGAGTTCTAAATTCAGACCTCTTGCCTTTGGCCCTTCTGCCCCATGTCTCAGAGATGTTTGGTCCGACCCACAACCGGCCACTGCCATGTCTCACGGAGGCTTCTGGCTCCTCTCATTAAAGACCTCAATGTAACTTAATGGGCTAAATGGGGAACCAATTCCATATGATTAATTGATTAGGGTACTACTAGGAATAATAATACTATCAGAACTTAAATAAGACTGCAAGGCCTAGCTGCCAGCCTATAAAAAGAAAGCCAAAATAGCACAATTAGACGTTCAAGATGGAGGGAGCTTGTGGGTAGACCAGGCACTGGCTAGGCAGGCTCAGACCAAGAGAGCAACCTGCATTCCATCCCCAAGCCCCACAAGACGGAAGGAAAGAACCGTTTACCACAGTTTGGCCTCTGACCTCTACATGTGTGCCCACACACATACACACAAAATAAACAAGTGTCAATAGAACGTTCAAGGCCTGATGGGCTGTATTAAAGGCCAGCATAGGTAACTTTTTTTAAGTGCATGTGTTCTATGCATCTGCATGAGTGTGAGCGTATGTGTCATATGCCTGTGGGGGTCAAAGACCGCCGCTGGTGTCTTCATCAGTCTCACCCCTTTATGTACCGAGGCAGGGACATGGTCTCTCGATAAACCCCAGGCTCGCCGGGGGTCGCACCTCTCCTCCAGGTGCTGGAATTAAAGCAGCTGCCACACCTGCCCAACTTTTGTGGGGATCTGTACCCCAGTCCTGATATATGCACAGCAAGAGCTTTCTTTAGCTGCTGAGTCATCTCCTTGGCACTCTCATAAGAAGGTTTGTAAGGGGCTGTGGATGTAGCTCAATGGTAGAATACTTGCCTAGTATTTTTGAGGCCCAGGATTCAATCTTCAGCACTGAAAAGATGGGCCAAGCTTGTAGCTGGTGAAGTGGGAGCCCTGCCCTTTCAATCTCTAGAGCAGCCTGTGTTTAAAGAAGAAAAGAAAGCCAGGCAGTGGTGGCATGCGCCTTTAATCCAGTGCTCAGAGGCAGGTGGATCTCTGTGAGTTCGAGACCGGGTTACAGGACAGTCAGAGCTATAAAATAGAGAGCCTATCTCAAAAATACTAAAAGGGGGAGGAGGGGGAGGAGGAGAAGCTAGCACTAGGGAGGCAGAAGCAGGCGCATCTCTGTAAATGCTAGGCCTGGTGACCAGCCTCATCCATGTGTCAGGTGGTAGACCAATAAGAGGACCTGTCAGACGCAAGAAAACATGTATGTGCACATGAACGTAGCTGCACACACAAGCATTATGCACACACTAGAAACAAACGCAAAGACCTTTGCCAAGTGTGCCCTACCCCATTCGATTGTCAAATCCCTTTTCCTCTGCATCTTAAGCCCACAGCCTCACCTCAAGTCCTTTGACAGCAAGCAGATGAATTTATTTGTTTTAGATATGGTTTTTACTGTGTAGCCCAGGCTGGCCTTCTGCCTCAGCCTCTTTCAAAGAGCTAGAATTACAAGCATGCAGCACCATGTCTAGCTTGATTTTTTTTCCTTATGGACAAACTAGTATCCTCAGGTCTGGAATTTTTAAGTAAATATGAATTTAGATTCCAAATAATCATCATCTTAGTTGGTCATGAATAAGAAAGTAGTTATGATTGGCAGATGAGAACATCTTCATCTCTGTATCCCAATCCACCCCACCACCATGCTAGGGAATAGAAGCTGGGGCCGGGCTCCTGCTCTCTCCACAGCCCATGGGGCCCAGATCATGCTCTATCTATGTACATTCTTCTTTTATAAAGAAGCAGACAGTAGGGGCTAGAGAGATGGCTCAGAGGGTAAGAGCACTGGCTGCTCTTCCAGCAAACAACCCCATAGTGGCTCACAACCATCTCTCATGGGATCTGATGCCCTCTTCTGGCATAAAGGTATACATGCAAATAGAGCACTCATGCATAAAATAAGTAAATTAATTAATTAAAAAAAAAAGAACCAGACAGTAACTGAACCACCATTGCAGGCCACCGTCCACCAACCACTGTGATAAACCACCACTGTGTCATAAAAGCAGCTGTAGATAACATGAAAATAGGTGTAGTCCCGTCCCAATAAAATTTTATTTACAAAAACAAACCATGTGCCAGATTTGGCCCAAGACTCTTTTGCTTCCATGATTCTATTGGATTAAGAGACATTCTTTCTTTGATAGCTAGGGTGGTCTCTGCTTGAACCCCAAGTCATGATTCACTGGGGTCATTTTAGGCACGAGGAAAGATCTAGAATAAGAGATACTTGAGACATGGGCTCCTTTCAGTGTCCCTTAGTCACAACACATGATCCTAAGCCCACCACACCTTGTCACCTCTGTCGCCATGTCCAGATCACAGGATGGCTCTGAGCTCTGATGAGATATGTGGGGGCAGCGAAGTGGCAGATTTCTGGTCCCCACTCGCAGAGCATCTGACCCGGGAGTTCTGGTGGAAGCAGAGAACTCCTGCTTCTAATAAAGATGTCCCCACAGATGCAATAGCGGCCAGAGGATCACACTGAAAACTGCAGGGCTGCACGCAAACTGAAAACCTAAATGTCTGCTGCCACCTAGTGGACAGATGTGAGCAGCACCTCTGTCTACAATCTCTTGCTTCTGAAGCATATCCAAAAAAACACACATCTTTTTGTCCTGGAGAAGAATCCATTCTTAAGGCCAATCTGTCGCCTGTATACTTGGGATTCCACTACAGTACTCCAAGCCCCTTGAAAGAAATGAGGTGTCACGTTATTTACAATAATATGGCAGTGATTTTAAATCAACTTAAACCAGAAACAGACTATTTTCCACCAGGGGGAAAAACATCTTAAATATCTAAATAGAAGCAAACTGCTGCTGGCATTGCTCTCTGGCTAGTCTCCCATCACCAGATGCTCATACCTCTTCTACAAAGCAAATCCACAGCCTGCTCTTCTAGTCCTTGCCAGCAACCCACCCCTGACCTGGTGCAGCCCCTGAGATCTGGCAGAAGGCGGCTAAAGTGAGGTCCTTCCAGACCTTGGCACACACGGAGTAGCAGCAGTGAGCAAGGACCCTGTTGGCCCTCGACTGGAAATGTCTGCCTCACAGGGCAGCAGAGCAAAAGGCCCTTTTAATATAAAAGTCTTGGCCTAGGGAAGCAGCTTAATTAGTAGGGGGCTTAGGATGAAGGAAGCCCCAGGTGAAATCCACACATTGCATAAACTGGGAACAGTGGGCACACTGTTTCCTCAGCGCCCTGGAGGTGGAGCGGGGGTCCAGGAATTGGAGTACGGCAGGGCACACTGTTTCCTCAGCGCCCTGGAGGTGGAGCGGGGGTCCAGGAATTGGAGTACAGTGGGACACACTGTTATCTCATCACCATGGAGGTGGAGCGGGGGTCCAGGTATTGGGGTATAGTGGGGCACACTGTTTCCTCAGCGCCCTGGAGGTGGAGCGGGGGTCCAGGAATTGGAGTACAGTGGGACACACTGTTATCTCATCACCATGGAGGTGGAGCGGGGGTCCAGGAATTGGGGTATAGTGGGACACACTGTTTCCTCAGCGCCCTGGAGGTGGAGCGGGGGTCCAGGAATTGGGGTATAGTGGGGCACACTGTTTCCTCAGCGCCCTGGAAGTGGAGCAGGGGTCCAGGAACTCAAGGTCATCTCCAGCTACAGAGTGAGTCAAAGACCAGCCTGGCATACATGAGAACCTGTCTATGAATGAAGGAAATTGGGAGCAGGTTGTCTATAATTTCCATCTTTCAAGTCACACCTGCATTGACCTGAATTTGAACCTGGTTTCCACCGTGCATGCAAAATTTCAGAATGGTTCCACTTTTCCCTCTTAACACAGTTCTGAGCTAGGCACGGCGACTTATGTCTTTGATATTTCAGAAGGCTAAGGCAGGAAGCTCACAGGCTACATAGCAAGACACTCAAAAAGGTTGAGGAGGGAGCCTGGGGAGATGGCTCAGGCAGTAATGTGTTTGTCGTGCAAGCACAGGAACCTGAGTTAAATCCCCCAGAATCCATATTTTTTAAATATTCATTTATTTATTATGTATTATTATGTATACACTTTTCTGTCTGTGTGTATGCCTGTAGGCCAGAAGAAGACGGATGGTTGTGAGCCACATGTGGTTGCTGGGAATTGAACTCAGGACCTTTGGAAGAGCAGGTAATGCTCTTAACCTCTGAGCCATCTCTCCAGTCCCCAGAATCCATATTTAAAAGCTGGATGCAGCAGCATGCGTGTTCTTAGAACCCCAGCCGGGCTGGGGAGACAGAAGCAGAGGACTGACTCTCTGGGGCTCACTGGCAGCCTACCCTATCGTAATTGATGAACTCCAGGCCAAATGAGAGACCCTGTCTCAAACAATAAGATGGAGGAGCTGGGGAGACAGGTGAGCAGTAAGAGTCATTGCCACAAAAGCTGAGAACAGCGATTTGAACCCCCAGCACAGAAGTGGGTTAGGGTTAGGGTTAGAGCTGGGCCAGCCACAGTAGGCTGCCTGCAATTCCAGCCTCTGAAATCAAACAGGATATCTCTGAAGCAAACTGGTAGAGTTTACTCTACCCTAACAGTGAGCTCTGAGTTTGACTTAGAGACTCTGACCCCAGTCAGGGCGGTGGGGGCGCATGCCTTTAATCCCAGCTCTTGGAAGGCAGAGGCAGGTGGAGCTCTGTGAGTTCAAGGCCAGCCTGGTCTACAAAGTGAGTTCCAGGACAGCCAGGACTGTTACATAAAGAAACCTTGTTTTGAAAAACGGGGGGGGGGAGGCTCCTGCCTCTAAGAAGAGGCCAGGCAGTGGTGGCACACACCTTTGGTCCCAGCACTCAGGAGGCAGAGGCAGGTGGACCTCTGTGAGTTCGAGGCCAGCCTGGTCTACAGAGTAAGTTCCAGGACAGTCAGGGATCCACAAAGAAAAACTAAGAAAAAAATAAATGAAGATGGAAGAGGAGTGGAGGAAGACTCCTAACATCAACCTTGGGCCTCTACGCAATGTGCATTCACACCACGTGTGCACTTACACAGGAGAACACATGCATGTGCATGCTCACACCAAAAAATAAAAGTTAAAAAAATTTTAAAAGGGAAGGAAATCTATATTCTGCCAAAGTACAGCAGTTAGTCACTTCCTCTTGCCCGGCCCCGCCGAGATCCAGGTCCCTAACTCCACCCGACACCAAATAAAGGAACACACAGCCACCCACTGCAGATGCCTTGAACTCCCAGCTTGGCGGCTGCTGGAGTTTTGTCAGCATGGAGAAGCATTAGGGCCACTCTACAAAGGATGGCATGGTACCAAGAGAACAGAGATGACAGGGACCAACCGGAACGGTTTTTTGATGCCAGCAGTTTATATTTGGTCTCCAGATGTGAAGCAGCTGACAGCTAATTAGCACGGCTCAGATCTCCACAGAGCCCCCATTCTGCACACATGGTGCAGGCATGCCAGTGTGAACACGTGTCTGCCTAGGGTTGTGCTTTGATGGAGAATTCTCTGGAATGAACGCTCTTGGAAGGCCTGAGATCTGGAGCACTGGCACGTGGGAGCTTCATGGTCCTGTCTCTTTCCGTCAGGCTTGATCCCAGAGCTGGTATCAAGGTGACATTTTGTACTGAGACGATGATCCTGTCTATTCCAAGGAGGGGAGGAGGCATGGCCCAGCTTTGAGTTTCGGTCGGTGGAGGAGAAGCCCTGTTAAGCACCAGCTCCGGCAGTCCAGAGCTACTGGGCATGAGCTGTGATGCTGAGATGCTGGAAACCCAGTTGCAGTGCTTTCTCTGGTGAGCTGTGTGGGAGGGGCTGGGAAAATGCTCAGAGCCGGCACTAGACTGCCCAACAGATGTGAGGGTCCCCAAAGGCCTGGCCGCCCTGCTCTCCCTTCTGTCTCCCTGCCTGCAAGCTCCTGAGTTTCAGTTTGGGGGTACGGACAGGAGCACTGAACCCTCTTCCTAGAAGTCTCAAACTGAGGATGACACCGCCCTCCTGCAAACTAGGCTGTTTTCACAGCAATTCTGAGTTGGCATTGTGGGGACTGGATCTAACAGATGAAGAATTAGACACAGGAGTCATAAAATGACCCCTGAAAACCCTTCTCCAGAACCCTGGTTCTCAACCTCACATAATATAAGTTCCTTGGCTATGCTTGGTCTCCAGTTGAGGGGTTTGTGAGCATCCCAGACCCATGATTGTCTGGCAAAGGTGACCCATGCACGCTACCTTCATCTGAAGTGGGATTGGGTCTGTGAGCCTCAACTTTAACCTCAGTCACAGGACCTGTTTGGAACGAATGGATGCTTGGTGACTCAAGAAGGGGGTTGGACCTGGACAGTGGTGACACAAGCCATCAGCACTCAGGAGGCAGAGGCAGGTGGATCTCTGAGTGTTCAAGGCCAGCCTGGTCTACAGAGTGAGTTCCATGATAGCCAGGGCTGTTACACAAAGAAACCCTGTCTCGAAAAAGCAAAACAAAAAAGAGGGTGGAAATGGGCCTGTAACCTCATGCTATGAGCCCAGATTGCATTATGTGTACCCATTCGGTGAGTTTGGCAAACCTAGACCCACACCCCACTTAGCCCAACTTTTACCAGCAGACTTCGGTCACCTATGGCTCCCCAAACGGCTGCTGCTCCCTGAAGGACAGAAAGACACCAGAAAGCTGTCCAGCCAGGACACCATTCAGGAAACACCCCAACTGCTAACTCATGAGGATAGTATGCTGGCCAGCACAGGCTATACTAAAA